>JASAND010006202.1:0-220818 GCA_030248195.1 Trissonchulus latispiculum
GCAAACCAACTACATGTGTGCTCCAGCTCCCGTTCTTCCCGACTCCCTCGCCGCTGCAACTATGTATCGTGAAAACGGAGGCGTGCTGACGGACGAGCACCCGTTTGGAGTGGATCCCTTGCTTGGAAATGCGGAACTCCTTGAGCTGAGAAATCAACGCTTAGACAGCTTCGGATTCGATTCCAATGAGATATACAGTTTTCTTGTCAACAACCATTCTGGAATATTCCGTAGCTATTTGACTTGGTTCATTGATATTACTCGCCAGCTTGGTTAGTCTAGATGTAGTAACCGTATGTAGCTAATAAATGTTGGCTAATAAATTACTAACACACGTTTTATTTATTGCAAAAAACAACAGTAAGCATATGCTCTTCCATAAAACCAAAGTACAAGATTAAGCTCAATTCAAGCAGTAGCCCATTAGCAAAAGCAAAACAATTGTAGCCGAACGAGAATAAGAGACATGTTAAACAAACAAAGAGCCAAAGACTGTCATTATCAAAGGTAAAACTGTTACATAAACCAAAAAACAGTAACAAACAGTAGTAGCAATAGCAAAACCGAAGCAGAAACCAGAATGACAAACAAAATAAACAAGTAACAGTTAGGTTATTGCTAAAAAGCAAAAGCAAAAACTGATATACTAATTAGAGAAGCAGTTCGACATATGATGCGCAGCTTCAGCGACTTCCTTCAGGCCCCTGGCCTCAGAAAATCGCTTCGGCTCTGGGGTTACACTGCAATGCGGGCACGTTGAATGATCGGCCAGCCATGTTTCAATGCAATCCTTGCAGAAAAACTTACCACAGGCGTTACACATAATTGGTGACTCTTCATATTTTACCAGTTCCATACAAATCAAACATTTGAAGACTTCCACCAGCAGCTCATGAGACTTGAGAACTTTCAGGAGATCAGCATATGCAGCAGCCAAAGATTTGAGATCCTGGACTATTGGACGGATTTCTGCCTCTGTCGTTGGACGAATTCCACGGGAGTCAACTGATTTAGGCTCGCAGGCAAAGTAGCGGACTCTGTTTCCGCGAAACCAGAAATCCAAACCTGTAAATGCAGAACAAAGACGTGCACAATACATTAGAACACAGTCATAGCTCGCGAATTTCTTTGAAGTGATGTTATGTACTCTTGATAATAGATAAGAGTGTGGCAAGTGTCACACTCTTCTCCTATCAGCTCGCCAGCCATGCTTGTCTATTATGTACTCTTGGTTATTGCTACACTTCTTTGTATTATGTACTCTTGGTAAAAGAATTAGGCTACAATGATTCAACAGTAATCAAACAATTATTAACAACAACCAGCAACGGACAGCAATATAATAAACTAAGCAAATTACAACATTTTACCTCTGGTAGTATCCTGTTCTTCTATTCTCATTCCGGATGCCGTGTAAACAGAAAGTGTCGGAATGTTGAAATAGGTCCTGACTTCAGTTTCGATGTTGGTGACGTTGGCGGTGTTCTCATTGATGAGAATGTTCCGAAACCGACCTGACCCAACAGGTCTTCCAGTGCCTTCATCAATGTAACCCAGCTGGATATCTAAACGATGCTGAGGATCGGAACGGGACCTCTTAATCGGACGGATGGCAGCTGGACTAGTGGCAGCAAAAATCGGTGGAGGGCGCAGTGGACGAAACTGTGGAACCGGAAAAGAAAACCCACTGGCAGGAGAAGGAGTGCTAAAATACAAAACAATCTTTAATGAGCAAGTTTAACTCAATTTTATGCTAAAATCGATAGTGACAGATTTCGCTCATTTTCACACATAATATGCCCCCATATGTTCTCAAAAACAAGAGTGTTCGAAATCAAACTGTGACAGAGTTATTCAGGTTAAAAGCCGGAAAACTTAAAAATTCTGGTGATGAGCCCTGCAAGGTCAGGTGGAACCGAACGCGACCGAGAACAGGGTTATCCGACACACCAAATTAAGACGTTTACTAGGACAATATTTAAGTGCAGACGTGGCCCAAGGCTAGCTATCCAGGCGGTCACAATGCATGCTTGAGTGATGCAATGACCTAACTTTGGAGGACTGCTCAGTATAACTTTAAATCGTTTTATCTTGGACAGACAGCATTTTAGACCCATGGTTCTATGAGAAGGACAAAACGCAGGAGAACTGCCAATCTGGCCTCGCCAAGATATAGACACAAGACAAGAAACAACAAATAGGGAGGGGCTAGATTCTAGGTTCTTCTGGCAGATTCCTGTAAAAATCTGGCTCCGCCTGGAATCAAACCACGGGCCTCCTGAACTGCAGCCAGGCGTGATACCACTACACCACGGAGAAGATAACAACGCGTAGCTTTTATAGTCATTCTTAGACATGACATGTCATTACAATACTTAAAACTGGGAAACTTTTTACGTCCCGAATTCGAACTTAATTTCTTACCCTGTCAATACATATAGGGTCCAATCTCCCTTCCAAAGCCCACTTTGACCGGATATGGCTGAGGTATGTCGTAATCCAGCTTTTAGGCCCAGAAACAAACAACAACAGTAACTAAAAATTTGTTTTACCTGGCAGCGTTAGCTTCTGGTTGCGTGTCAAAATGTGCCCCACACACCAGGTACTCATCAGCAGTAAGCTCATCAATACAAAATTCGTTGTTGTCCATGCTGGGGAACACCAGAGATAACGCAGTATCGGTGGGACTCAAATATACAGTCCCGGATGAAACCTATAATTACAACATGAAAGGAAAGCTCTCTGACACAAAACACTGAGGCAAAATCGTATCCAGTTTAGGCTCAGTCACTGTACACACCAGCCCTCCAATGAATAAAAAAATTAAATTTTAAATAGGAAATCTATGCTTTTGAATTAATTTTGGCAAATTCAATCAGTTTTTAGAAAAAATCACAAAATTTGGCAATATATAGAATCAGTGTCACTAGTATATTTCGACAGACTCGAATGTTTCCAAACCATAGCAGCATTTGGTTAAACCCTGCCTAAAGCACGATCGAACTGGGCACAGACAAGTTTATTTTTTCAAGGAAAGGCGATAAATGGCCAATATGGCAAGGTTTCAATTTATTATTCGGTTTAGGATTGTGGTTCAATGGAACAGTACATGAAATTTGGCAAACTAAAAATCAGAATCGGGCTGAGGTCTTCATGCCTTGATTTCAAATATTAGGGTTTAATTTCGTACGGAAAACCAAAACCGACAGAAATTGCACAAAAACCGTTCTGACCAAAACCATTATCAATAGCACATATCTGAACATCACTTGTAATATTGGATAAAGGCCATGTTTGCTTACCTTGAATACTTGACAAATTCGTTGAACAGTGACCTGATTTATCCCAAAAGTAAACTGAGCGTATGGATCAGATCGTCTAAATCTGGCGACTATAATCACCCATTTTCCTCAAAATGTAAACCCAACGCAGATCAAGAAAACACAATTGAGCGCCAAATTCAGTAACAGACAAGCTCTCAATATATTGGCTGTCAGCTTTAATTTGATTGGCTGTTCTGAGTGCTGGAATCCTATTGGGCACAGCTAAGACTGCTGAGAGAAGACTTTTGTTCTTATTCCTAAGGTCTAAGTTCTAAGCTTTAGCACTAAAGTTCTAACATGTTAATTTCGTATTCCGTGATAAATGTTTTTAGTTTTTGTGTCATAACTATTGAATTCAGTACATCGTAAGGGTGTAAACTTTTGAGTTAGCCTCTGCAAACTTAGAATCTAAAGTATGCCAAGAATTATTAATTGAATTTAAAATTTAAGCTCTTGTGAGTTCTAAAATCCTAGAACTTAAGGTCTTAGGCAAGTCAAGGGGATAGTCTAAATATTTCGCATCCAAGCGTGCAAATCTTAAGTTTTTCAGTATAACACAAGCATTATGGTCATAATTCAAGTCAAAATTTTTGCTTTTATCAAACTAATCTAAGGATTTCAAATGATCGCAAAAATCCCCGGACATTTGCCACGACTTAAGGTGCTGGTTTCCTTTCGGGTATTTTTGACTCCTACGGCTTTAATCCTTTACGCAAAGGGCTAAAACTTACGAAATAACCTATTTCCGTGCTCTTTAACATTTTATGACCTGTCCCGTATTCTTAGGCCAAAAGATAAGAAAGTTTTGGTTTTTGGCCTTAAGGAGGTGATTCCTTTTGGTGTCATCAACTTTGAAACGTTATTACTCATTCATTATTTGGAGTTAGAAACCCATCTTAATATCAAACTGTAGCTTTAAATTTTCTCTTTTTAATGAATACAATGAAATTAATTTTGGTTTTTCGAAATTATTTTACTGTATTTTAGAAGGAAAATAATTTTCCGGATTTTTTGCAGGCTGAAATAAATTTTTTCGGGAGACGTCGGTTATATCAATCGATACATCTGTCAAATAGCTGGGGACCCTTTTTTAATTATTCAGAAATCGCTCTTCGTTGTGGAGAAATTAGCAAAAAGGTATGCGCAGCCTGGATTTTGTCTACTTTTCCAAACTTTGGCAAGCGACCATGTTCGCTAGAAAGCCGCAATCGGGGCAACTAAAAAAGGGTCTCGGGGTAATTTAGTACAGAACGCATCTGCAAAATGGCAGTCCTTCACATTGCATAGGAAATGCTCCACAATCCCCAGAAAAAATTGGTCGTGTTTTTGAAAAAACTACATTTTTTAAAACTACAGCTAGTAGGATAGCAATTGGATAACGATCATGTCGCAGATAATTGGCCTCTGTAGGGCCTTTAAAATGATACCCTTGGTTTGATATTGCGGCATGTGCAGTTCGAGAAATAATGGATTATTTGATTTCTCCAGAAATGACAAGTTTTCAATGCCAAAATAAGAAAATCGGTTATATCTCACGATAGCGAAAAGCTAGAAGGCTACTTTAAAAAGCAAAAATGTAGAGCATAACGAGATCTTTCGAATGAATGTAGTTACAACTATGCAGCTGCTGTTCAACTGTCACAAATTGGCTAAAACCGACTTGAACGCAAATGTTGAATTTTTGAACCGGGATTGCGCAGAGGGTGTTAGAACGCTAAAATAAGTGTTTTTGGAAAGTTTCGTAAAATTCCGACTTGGTTTGTGCCCTAAGCTAACAGAAAGCACCAAAAGGAATCACCACCTTAAGCTCCCAGTAGTTAGACAAGACACGGGATTGGTTGGTATGGCTGGAAAGAGGACTCGAAAATGAACATTTTTGCTCTTACAACCTTTGAGCTATCTCCAGTGGTTAAGTCAGTATAATCAAAAAACTGTTTTTAGGGTCAAAAAATGGCCATTTTCGAGGAAATCAGTTTTTTCAAAATTACTGAAACATGTTAAGGACAAAATTGGCTTAGTTATACTCAATCGATACATCGTCCAAATGCACATTTCATGAATGCCTATTAGCCGGACTTTATTGCTTTCAGCTATAGATTTGGCCGAAAAACCATTTTGGCAAGACTGCGATTATTTTGTTTCGAACATCGATTTCTCAAAAACTGCTCGACGGATACCGGAGATTTTTGGCAGAATCTAAAAGTTGCACTTCTGCGGAGGGACGTTTTTCTTGGTTTGGGCTAAAACATATTGAGTAGCAAGAAAACTCAATGCGAAGTTGCGAAATTTCGTGTTACTGTACATTTGGCCGATTTTCTCGACCGTTAAGACCTGCTGAGCCAAATCCAAAAAAACGTCCCTCGGCCCATATGTTCTTCATATCGTTGCACAAAAAGAACTTTTAGCCGATTCTTCAGTTTTGAGAAATCGATGTTCAAAAACTTTTGGTCTATATTCATCTTCTTAGATGTCAGCTTGTCAGAAAATTTCTGCTATTTTTTGCTAATTTTGCCAGTTCTGTAAGCTCATGTGAATGTACAGATAATAAGCTTAACACGATGCATAAAGCTCTTTGCAACTCCCAAAATTGCGAAAGTTATAGCGTTTCAAAAAAACACCACAAAAGCATTGCACAAAAGGATACCACCACCTTAAACGGATTAACTTAAATGGATTAAATTAAGTCATTTAAGTAGTTTAATCTGTATTTTATGAATACACTTTTAATCCGTTTAAGTTTAAGCCGTTTCAGTTAATCCATTTAATCCGTCAGTGTAATCCTGATTTTGTGAATACAAATGAAGCTCACATATTTCAGAAAGTATGGATAATATGAATTTAGCTTATTGGTACCACTATTGTAAATATTTATATACTTCAGTATAATATATGTCGTGGTCTTTTTGCGAAATTGGTCTTTTCGCGAAAAGACCAACAATTTCGGTCTTTTCGCGAAGTGCCCGGTCACATTGAGAAATTACTTTAAACTATGCAGATTTCTGCTACCAGCCCGGTCTTTTCGCGAAAAGACCAAGCGCGTGTTGGGCTTTTTGCGAAATAAGTAAAATCACAACGTTATTTATGAAAGCTGATTCATTTATGATGCAAAATTTATGGGGTCCATTCTGTTCCAGCAAACACTTAATTAGTTAGTTGGATCTCTTTAACTTTATCCCCCCCAACTAGTTTGGGGGGATAAAGTTAAATTGGGGTCAGCAATCAAAATTTGTGTAAAAGGGAAACAATGTGTACTTGGCGTCCTTTTAGTAGTCATTAGAAGTTGTTCCATCAGAAGAAGAACACAATTTGAATAAAGTTATTTCGTTTCATTAGCTCAGTATATATAAGCTTACAAGTTTACCCTCTACTGAGCTAACGAAAAGCTGAATTGAAAAACGGATGTCAGATTCGTGCTCAGCGCGACCGAAAACCCCTGTATGCAAGTTTTCAGCAAATGTTTTTTCAAAAAATTATTCGTTTCCCCTTACCAAACTAAAATTTAAAATGTTAAAAAAATTTTAAAATTTTAAATTTTTTTAATTCATCAGGCTCCAATATGACGCCATACAATAAATAATACAATAAAACACAATGTGACACTGAATTGGTGCTTTTAGGCAGGTTTCAATTCTGGGGGGGATAACGTTTAATTGGGGTCCATTAACTATATACTAAATAAATAAGTTAAGTGAATACTATAAATGCAAAACCCATGCAAAGTATACAAATTCATCTACGTAGTTTCAAAATTGTAGCAAATTATATAGACCCCTTAAATTTTGCATCATAAATGAATCAGCTTTCATAAATAACGTTGTGATTTGACTTATGCGCAAAAAGCCCAACACGCTTGGTCTTTTCGCGAAAAGACCGGGCTGGTAGCAGAAATGTGCATAGTTTAAAATAATTTCTCAATGTGACCGGGCACTTCGCGAAAAGACCGAAATTGTTGGTCTTTTCGCGAAAAGACTAATTTCGCAAAAAGACCACGACATATATATATTTCAGTAAATGAGTGACAAACCCAACTTCAAAACTACTTCTACAATGATATCATTATCATTGCACAAATCAAACTTTGTATCATTTTTACAATGATGATTTTCTGGTTTACTTTTTTCAAGTACTTGTCTGAGAATTAACTGCTAGCCTATTAACTGCTACAATAGATTGCTACTAATGAAATTATTAGCACAATGCTTACATTAGTTTTGCACCAGAACAACATAGAAATGTTGTAATCCCATAAAAGCACGCCCAAAAATGGAGTTGATTTTTGGTTGATTCTTGGCCATCTCCAATTTTGCTGACTTTCACGTATATTGTAGTCCGCATGGAGTTTCTCAAAACTGCTCCTACATTTAGTTTACCCATTAAAACGTGACTCCGTCGTGTTATTATAATTAATCGGAAATTGAAAAAGTTACGATAAAAATACTGTGGTTAAAAGTTTTACCATTTAAGGTGGTGGCAGCACCCTTTTATGGTAGGGTTGTAAATTGTAAAAGAAGTAAAAATGTTAAAAACATTTTTACAGTTATTAACAGTAGCAAAATTTGGTTTTTTACACTTTTTAACACCACTTTTTTACAGTTTTAAAAAAAGATTTATACTATTTTTAACATTTTTTAACACTACTTTTCAGAATTTTTTTACAGCTTGTTACAAATTTTTTTTACACAGTTTTACACTTTTTCACAGCTACGTATACCGCCGATTGACAAAAATAGTGTTTCAAGTATATATAGTATACATTGCAGACAAGTTTTGTTTCAGTACGTGAAAATCACATTCAAAGTATTTTATTTCAACAAGTAAAAAATGACATTAAAAGTAAAGACGGTGGTTGGAGCCTGTAGAGGATTTTTTGGGAATTCATTTTCGATTAATAAGTTACCGACTCTTACTCAGTTGCAATTGAATCTCGTGCCAGATAACCTGCTCAGAGTAGTGTTTCCTTTCATTGAAAATTTAGAAATTCTGCAAGATGGGTTCTCTAAGTATACATCTCAGTCAATAAAATTTAACCAAATGTCCAATTAATTCTAAGCCATAATGGAACAAATATTTCAGAATCAAAAATTTCACGGCCACAATAATTTCTGAAATCTAAATTCCACCAGATGATACTCTCATAGATTTTTTAAACCGAACATTTGGACAAACCACTTTGGACCAGGGGTCAGAAGCGAAATTCTAAGTTAAGCCAAGCCTACCGAAAAGAAACTTCGTGGTCCAAATTATTTTACATAGTAACTCCTTGGACTATGCTCTATCAATGCAAGAAAAGTCAATTTTCCTAGCTGTATCCTGAAATTAGATCCGTGGGTATCTTTTGCGAACCCGTGAGTTTTTGTAAATTCGTAACAAAAAATCACAAAAACTGTTTATTACTCTCGCTATACAAGAGCTATCAGCATAAATCTGGACCGTACATATGGAGCGGTTATTACCAGTTGACGCATGCGAAGATTAATCGTATTTCATTTGCAAAAATGGCCTCAAGAGTTAGATTTTTGATTTTTTATAACCCTTATATAATTCTTGCGGTTTAATGATATTTTTATTAAGCTTAATGCTTATGACACGTATCCGGAGCGTTGAAAGTAAAGTTAAATCCGAAATTGTCTCTGTGCATATGCGTACGCCTCTATATAACCAAGAGTACATAATACATAAGAGTATGACAGCTGTCATACTCTATGTATTATAAGCGTGACACATCCTCTGCGCGCTAAAGGCTGACCTCCCCCCCCCCGGCAAATTGGACCCTTCACTTCAAAAAAATTTCGCCGCTATACATGTGTTCTAAAGCTTGAAACAGACACAAAACTCGCGCACGTAGTGCTTGTGTTTTCGAGCTTTAGCACATTAACATAGAGCGAGTGAGCGTACCCGCGTTTCGACTGGGTACCAATTTGCGCGGGGTGGTCACTGGGGTCCAATTTGCGGGGGGGGGGGGTGAGCCGTTAGCGTGCAGAGGATGTGTCAAGCTGATAATACATAGAGTATGCCAGCTGTCATACTCTTATATATTATGTACTCTTGATATAACATACACAAACAGAAATTGCGATGTTTCTGTAGTTTTGAGAAACAGGTGTTTGAAGTGCTGGTATGGCTTTGTGTAAATTATATCTTACAAGCTTTAATTCACTGTGAAAGCGGATGAAACTTTTAAATACATTATTTCGGTGCTCTTTAAGATTGTGGGAGCAGTCTCGCATTTTGGAGGTCAAAAAATGGCCATCTTCGAGAAAATTAGTTTTTCCAAGATTACTGCTAAATCTTACTAGCAATTGTAGTTTATTTCTGCTGAATCGATACACAATTAATTTCACATTTTATCAATGCCTAATAGCTGGAGCTCGTCGCATAACGCTACAGATATGACCGAAAAACCATTTTGGCGAAACTGCAATTATTTTGTTTTGAACATCGATTTCTGAAAAGCTGATGCGCGTGATTTTCTGCTCGTCGAAAATTACACTATTGCGGAGGAACCTGTTTCTTTTGAGCTAAACCTTCTCCAGTTGCGTGAAAGCTCAATCCGAAGTTGCGAAATTTCATGTCACCGCACATTTGGCGGAATTTCTGGAGCATTAAGATCTGGTTGTGACAAATTCAAAAAATGTCCCACATGTCCTTCATATCAAGGCGAGAGATTTTGGCCTATGCTACCGTTTCGAGAAATCGATGTTCAAAAATTGGTCAGTAATTAGCCGGTACCTCGTTTCTTGGGAATTTTGATACTTTCGGTAACCGATGTGAATGTACTGATTCTAGGCTTTAAAACTTTGTGTAAAGCTCTTTCCAACTCAAAAATTACGAAAGTTATTAGCGTTTCGAAAACCACTAATTAAAACGATACCACCACAAAGTAGGGCTGTTTTGATTTCGTCTTTTTCAGAATTTTGATTTTTGATGCAGGACTAATTTTTGGAATTTTGATTTTTGATGCAGGTGCCAAATCATGTAATTTTGATTTTTGATTTCTGATGCGTCCTCAAATTTTCATATTTTTGATTTTTGATTTTATTTTGATTTCTGATTTTTGATTTTTGATTCAACGCAAAAAATTTGCTTTAACGACGAAATCACAGCTGAAGAGACGGAGGTAGCTGGATTCTAAGCGTACGGCCCCCGATTTCACTTATTTTCAGGCTAAATATACATGTGGTCCCAGGTCCCATAACAAAACAAAATTTCTATAGAGCGGTCAATTAAACGAATTGCAGTTAAAATTCTTACGGCAAACAGTTCGCACCAATATTGTTGAGGAATACGACGGGAAAGAACTACAAACAATTACGGTTTGGCCAAAACCCCCAAGCTAAAGCTCTACGCGCCGGTGTTTTTTACAATATAAATCACTAGGCTAAGCCAAGTACGGACAAGAAATGTCGTACAATCTCATTACATAAGTCAAACTTTAAGTCACTTATTCCTGCCTTGTGGAGACCTGGTGTAAGAAGTTAAATGTTAGGAACATCACGAGCTTTAAATTTGGTATAAAATTTGGATACATATGAATATAAATTTGGAAAAGACGAAAGTTTACAATTTTTTGGCTGCAGCCGCTCGTACGTCGTATTGAGGAGTGCATCCAGGGTTAAACACCCGCAATTGGAGTGCATAGCAGCATGCATCTATGTTTTATGTGAGATACAGATTTCGGATTTGTATTCTGCCAAGCGGAAGACTGACTGCATACAGCTTCTCAGCAAAATTTGAGATAAAAGTTTCTGTCGTTGAGCTTCAGCTTAAAACTTTCAGTTATCAACATATACTGTTATTAGGTTATTAGGTTTGCTGTGGATACTGAATAGAAATGTACTGCAAATAGAGCTCACTGGATTAATCTTGTGTTAATCTTAAATCCTTGTCCCTGTTTTTTAGAAAATGTGAAACAAAACATTTTGGATCTGCTGTGATCAATATTATGCTTTCAGCTTTAAGTTTAAGCTTGCATTGCACTGTGTTCACGAAACTTCGAAAAAACATTTCGAATTCAATTGCCTGAAGACCGCTAGAACGTATTCGAAAACAACTCCTTTTTGCTTTCCCTTGAAAAACTTAAAAACGCAGCTTTAATGTTTTGTTTACAGCGGTCGCCATTTGCTAAAATTAGTTAGAAATCTGGTGATAATTCCGTTTACGTACACCTGCGTGTAAAATTTGCAAAACGTAACCAGATATGCTCAAATTTTGTATGGGTGTATTTTGACTCATTTCTGATCGACTTGCACTAAAAAACTTAAATTTAAAAAATTTAATTTTTTAAGTTTTGTAAGGGGAACCGAAAACGTTTTGTCCCGGATTTTGCTGAAAAGCTGCATGGGGGGTTTTCTGGGTCCCTGAGCAGGATTCCAAAATGATATTTTCAATTAAGCTTTTCGTTAGCTCGCAGTAAGCTAAAGATTTAAGCTTAGCAAGTATAAGCCTGCTGAGTTAACGAAAAGCTTAAGCGAGATACGGATTTCAGATTCGTACTCAACGACCCAGAAACGTATATATATAGTTTTTGGTTTTTGCAAAGACATCACCAAATTTTTTCCACCAATTGTGGAACATTTACTATGCAAGCTAGAGGGTTGCCACTTAGCACGTGTTCTACACAAAAATAGCCGGGGCCCTTTTTTAGTTGCCCCCGATTGCTTTCTAGTTAGTGGTCGCTTGGCAAGGTTGAGAACAGTAAGCAAAATCCACGCTGCATAGTCATTTTAGCTAATTTCTCCACAACGAAGGGCTATTTCACTTAAATTAAGGAAGGGTCCCCCAGCTATTTGATAGAAATATCGAATGCTGCAACGGATCTGGAAAATTACACTCCGAAAGTGCAGTAAAAAGTAAAAACTTTTTGGAAAAACTAAAATTAGTTTACTGTATTCATTAAAAATTAGTTTCACTGTATATACATATCAAAAGTTTCACTGTATATATTTATTAAAACGACAAAATGTTAAGCTGTATTTTGATATAAAAATGGCTTCTTAACTCCAAGTAGTGAATGAGTAATAAGGGTTTCTTCAACCTTGATGTCTTCAAAAAGGGTAGTGGGACACTTCGCCACACTTTAATTGTTCTCTTTGTAAATATGAAAGGCAGTAACGTTTACACTCAATTGGAAACTAGAAGAAAAGGGAGGGGGACGAAATAAACTGTGTATTAAATTTGAGACGGCTATTGTACACTACTGCAAGAAAGTGGTAACAAATAAAGTTTTCTATTGTTTTTCAAAACTTCTAAAGCAATGTTGATTGTGAAAATACCATTTTTTACTAGTTTCAATTTGAAATTACAGCTTATGTCTGCAAACTTTTTCTGATTTTTAAATCAAAGCATATATATTCTTCCTATAGAGAAAATAAACACAATTTTGTATCTAAAATAATGAAAATTTTATTTTTAATTATGTATTAATAGTCGTACGTTATTAATATTTTACAAAAGCTTTATCAGAATTAAAAATAAATATATAATAAACGCATTAAAATACTTCTATTTTTGTAACTATTGCCCCCTCTTTCAACATTACAATTAAACCCTTTCCTCATAGTTAAGTCTAAGGTCAAGTACCCCAAGAGAACAATAGTGTGGCGAAGTGTCTCACAATCTTCAAAAAGAATCACTACGAACTTTAAATAATTAAATTTAAATCTTTTAGTGCAGATTGATCATAAATGTGTTAAATATACCCATACCCAAATTGGCTAACTTTTGCAAATCTTACACTCAAATTTGAGAAAACGTACTTATCACCAGATATCCGCATTAGCAGTAGCGGTGAACAGTATTTAGTATTATATATAAAAACAAATATATACGAACAAATGTACAAATATATAAGAACTGATGAAACATCAGCAAACCAAGTTTCAATAGATTTGCTCGTTTTCTTCAGTGCGGTTAAGAAAGACGTTAGCCAGTTATGCATGCTGAGAACAGCAGCTAGAAAAGAAGAATCGCTGCATCAAAAATCAAAAAGATTGATTCGCTCAAAACATTTTGATTTTGATTTTTGATGCCGGTGCAAAATTTTACAAATTTACTTTACTGAAATGCCTTAAAGCCTTTTGTAATGGGTGGGTATTTTTAGTGTGTTTGATATGTGAATTTAGGTGTGGATAGTTGTTAGAAATGTTGAAAATCACTGTGAAATCCATGTGCTAAGATTGCTCCCTATCCCGGCTTTAATAATGTGTTTTTATTCAGCCGCTAGGCGGCTCTGTCTCTTTAACAAAACTAGATAGGAACCTTTATCCAATCAAATTCTTCCAGAACTCTTTCGAAATCAATAGCTCGTTCCTGACTGGCTACTTAGGGGGGTGGTCTGATGCAACATTGAAAAGTAGTCAGTCTTTAAGTTTTCCTTTGTCAAGAGTAGTCGGGTTTTTAAGCAAGTTTTCTATAACCTAAAGTGGTGTGTAAGTACTTGATTTTCCCCCACAGAAATGTTTTCTTTATACGGCCCTCATCACTACTAGTTGACCTAGAGTGCTTGATCTCCTATATGTCATTCTTACTACTAGTCTGTCCCTACCGTTATTTGTAGCCGTCCCCGGTCGTTCCGGCCAAATCACCCCTATTTTTTTAATTATTTATGTGATCTGGTATTTCACACGGATGCTATTTTTCTCTGTGTCTCTGGATTGGCAACTTGTAAGTCTTAGTGTAGTGTTTACTGTAGTAAAATTACTAAGAAAGCCTTTCATATTTCTAATTTGATACATTATTGTTTTATTTCTACTGATCCGGTCTTCAAATTTAACTTGTTCATTATTTACGTACGCACAATTTTAGAAACGGCTTGCGAGGTATGGAGCCCAATCAGTGTTAGAGATACTTCGTTGTTAGAAAGTGTTCAGCGGCGCTTTACAGAAAGAGGTATCTCAGGACTTTAACTTCAGAACAACTAGGCGTTATAAAGATTCAGTTTTAATGTACAAGATTGTACGTGGACTTATTGCCATAGACTTCAATGAACTTTTTACATATCAAGCAAGTATATCTATGCGAAATTCTAGAGGTCATCCTTTTAAAATTCCAAGTGCCAAAATTTGACAGACTGCCACCCTGAACCAAACGAAAGATCAGACCAAAACGGATTACACATATATAATATATATATATATATATATATATGTACATATAGGGTATATAAGTGTTCTGGGTTTATTGTAGACAAGAATATGTGGGGGGGACCCATCGCCACTAGTGTGGGGCACCCATCGCCACTAGTGGGGGGTGGGGTTAAATGGGCTAAAAATGCTAAAAATGAAATATAAATAGCCTGTTTTCTGCTTATACTGCTACAACTATACTAAAAAATACTCAAAAATTGAATTCGAGTACCAGAATGGACGATTGTTGACCAAAAAATTCCGGCGAAGCCGGAATATTTTGAGCAAAAATCGTAAAAAAAATTTGGCAATTTCTAGGCACCTTGGGGTGAGTGGGGGGAAGCCCAAGAGAGTGGGGGTAGAGCCGAGTGGGGGAAAGGGAGATGTTCGAGTGGGGGGCACGTGCGCCCCCACTAAAGTAAACCCAGGTGTTTCCGTTTAATATATTAGCAGATTCAGTTCCAATTTCCAATCAAGTGTTAATTTCCTCAGGAATAAAATTTTGAAGAATACAGATTTTTTTGGAAATTGTAAGACATGCATTAAGAGTTTGGCAAGATAGTTATCTTGCTAAAATTTTAGCAAGATAGTTATCTCGCCACGAAATTTAGCAAGAAGACTATCTTGCCAAAATTGTTAGCAAGTCTTCAATTTGGAATCAAAGGCAGTCATTAATATCTCCTATTTTATGCAGTGTAATGAGTTTAATGCAAGGGGGACTTTAACAAAAGCATTTGTAATGGAAATGCTAAAGTTAGAAATTGCATATGAGAATATATTGGGATATATTATTTCAAAGTTAACTGCGAAAAGTAAAAAAATCGATAACTATTTTACCGACAAAACAAATTTCAGAAAATTAGTTCAATATGCACATACTTAATTTTTCAGTGTTTTTAAGAATGGCAGTCTTTTTTCGTCTCATTTCAAGTCAGCAATTTTCATAATCATGACGTATATATTATAATATTTGTTACTCAGTTACCTTCGCAATAATGCAAGCAAATTCTATGCATTTTCATTTATAAATATAATTTCAGCAACAATAAAGAGCACAATGGCCAGTGTTAAATTCTTGTGAAAGTCCCCCCTTGCATTATACCGGGTATACTGACTTTCTTTGTTTGCAAATTGAAGACACCTTTTATACTCAAACTGGTAAGATGACTGTCTTGCTAAGTAAGACTACTATCTTGCCAACAATTTTGGCAAGATAGTTATCTTGCTAAAGTTCGTGGCAAGATAACAATCTTGCTAAAATTTTAGCAAGACAACTATCTTACCAAACTGTTAGCAAGATAAATATCTTGCCAATTTACTGTCTTGCTACCGCATGTCTAGCTAGCAATCTTGTGCCCACTAAGGTTAGATAATAATAATAAGGGAGACGTACCACAGGAATTCTCTGTCTGTAAGCTTTTTAGTTAGTCCCACGCAGGGACGCAACCAAGATTCTGAACAGGGGGGGAGTCGAGCCGAAAAAATTTTGGGTGGCGGCAAGAGTTTTTAACAGTTCAGTGTTGCTGCAGTACGACAAAATTTGCGAATAATCAGCAACCTGTTGTCTGGGAGGCAGAACCCACCAAGTTGAGAAATTTTTAAATTATGAAAAAATCCGTAATGGAAACCTTTAAAAAGGTTTTGATAAAAGTTGAGAAATGTTTTGATATAGAAATATTTGTAATGAAAGCCTTAAAAAGATTTGAATAAAAAGCTGCACAGACGCACAAAGCACCAACTTGAGCTAGAAAAGCGCGGCCGCAGCGAAAATTGTATAAGTCGAGATAGACTGGTGCCGCAGGCTCGAAAACTTCGTTTCATCCTTCTAGTTTCATGCACTGAAAATAGATGAATTTTTGCCTTCTCCCCCAACAATTCCCAGAACCCCCAAACCACCTGGCTGCGCCCATGGCTCCACGTATATATACTAGAGGGAAAAATGTCCTAGACGGGCATGCATGGCTAGAATAGGGACAGAAGGTAGGGCGGGAAACGGCAATATGTTTGCAATTGATCTGTCTGCGACTTTATCTTCAATAATGAAAGGTCATTAATTGTCTCTGGGTTAATCAGTTTTACACCTGCATGGCTATGTACCAGCGAGTATAGCTTATTTATTTTCTACTATAATTAAGGTGGTAGTGTCACTAGCGGGATTTTCTACGTAATCTTGGTATGGATGAAGCAATCTTCACAAAACTTTAGGAGAAGCAAGCTTAGTTGGCAGACTATCTTTGCACAAAGTTTTGGTGTTCGAGAGCGAATAATTGGCTAGGTACAATCATGGCTTTGCGCATGCGCAAATTTTCAAAATTTAATTCAAGTTTTGTATGATACATTTGACTCCACCACGTGAAAGAGCATGAAAACAGCTTTAAAATGATGTGCATATCTCGTCTGTAAGTAGTTTCTATCAAAAGTTACAGGTGGTTTTACATATGGCTAAATTACACTGACCGTTTGCAGACAACAATTTATCCAAAAACTAAATCTATTTGGTTTTAACGGTTGTTGTTGTTACTTAGGTAGCGCAAGAAATCGCAGGAAATTATAATATATTCAAGGTAGTGTAGGAGGATCAATATCCAAGGAATCATAATATAATATTAATTACTGTGCAACTAGACACTAGAAAGGAATTGTTTTTAATAGCCACACCCTTGGGGCAGGAGATTCCAGACCCTCACCCGCACTAGAATAATCTGCATATTAAATATAGAATGCATGTAATACCTTCAGACTCGGATTGACGCTGATTTATTTGCTTGTTTTTAGCTAATTCTGTCTGACGAGTCGGAGTTCAGATCAAATTGCAAGCCTTCAGCTAGACCGGACTAGGATTACGCCGATAACTCCAACTCACCGACTGCCAGGGCTGCTCGTCAAAATACCACAAAGCGGCCATAAAGGTATTTCATGATTTCATGGAGGAGTTGAGGATTCACTCTGATGAGGGCTGCTTTGTGTTTTCGAGCAAAACGCAAGCTCTCATCTACATGCAGTTGGTTCAGCAGAACCTTATATATGTTGCCAAACGTTTTCTGCTTGAATCCGCGAATTCAAACGAACAAGATTTGCGTTCGCATGTTTCCACGCACCTCAACGTGTCGCATGCATCCTGTATCCTTAGAAGGGAGGAAGTAGTTCTTTCCCTTTTTGCATTGCAGCTCCAAACCAGCCAACCCTTGGCACAGATGATCGATGGTACTGACCTAGCCAGCTGTCGCTAAGCTTCAATGGGCAATGACAAACTGTGGCAGACTGGTAAGAATGAGCACAAAACCAGGCGAGCCGGATCTTGGTCTGGGCATGATCTGTACGCAAACTCTTCACCAAATTTGTGAAGACGGTGAAGGAAGAGGGCGCGCACAGACAAGCATAGATCTGTCGGAGTTGTGTACTCGACCATGCCTGTCGAATGATCAGTACACCGTGCTCTTCTTGTCCGATTCTAATCTGCGACATCTTGAGCATGTGGAAGGCGACGTCGCCGTGCCTCGGGGTGGCAAGAGGATGAAGGATATTCCTGACACGAAACAGGGAATTTCCAAAGCCGATTTTTTCAAGTTTCACAGGATCATTGTCAATTTCAAAATGACATGCAGGACGGTTATGGAGTGTGGGACAAAGGAGCAGAAAAAAGGCGCGAATACTTGGGCCCTGTTGCCAGCCGTGTGTATGTTTCGTCGATGATCCCACAGACCAAAATCGCTTTCAACAGGCCTGTGACGACTTCGACACCTTCATTCGCCAGCTATGCGCCTCTTCTGGTTTCAACTATATGAATGTGCCTGATGAACCCTTCAGCTGCAGCTCTATGACGACGATCTCCGCCAATTGGATGTCGGAACCATGGTTCTCTTGGAGGAGTGGTCTCGGTTTGTCCCGGAATTGACAAATCTGTTTCGGGTGGTCACTAAGCGTCTGTACAAATCAAATTCGAAGAAATCTCGAATTCGCCAAACACCGTACCACTACCAAGAAAAGAAAGGTCAGATCTTATTCTGCTCGTCATAGTAGTGTTAATAGTAAAAGCAGGAAACCCAGGCGAAAACGCCGACTTATCCGCCCTTTTCGCTGAAACAGCTACAGGATTGTTTGGATAATTTTCTGGTTTACACTCCAGTTTTGCTGGACGAGGCTTGTCAGCGCAAGCTTCACCAGTATCAGACTATGCAAGAAAATTTTTGTCATCCTGAGCAGAGGCTTCCTGAAACTATCGTGATTATTTCGACTATGAATGATTTGTACGCGTGGATTCCGGAAATGTTTGAAATGGCAGTATCAGCCGGGTTTTGTGCGTTGTCTTTTCAGAAAACTTACCGAAATTTCATGCATGATGAGTCAGATCACTCGGTTTCGGCCATTTCTATTGTGGTTCCAGAGGATCTGCAGGCCTTTACACACACTATTGACGGCAACTTTCCAACTTTGCCGCCGAATCATCCCAATCCTTCAAATGTCAAAATTTTTGTTTTTCTGATTCATGCTACCAAGAGTATATACATAATATAATAAGAGTCTGCCACTAGGCACACTCTATGTTATCAGAGCAAAAACTATGCTCTGCGCGATAACGGCTCACCCCCCCCCGTAAATCAGACCCATCACTTCAAAGAATTTTGTACGCTATGTTTGTGTTCTAAAGCTCGCAGCAGGCACAAAATTCGCGCACGCACTGCTTGTGTTTTCGCGCTTAAGCACACAAACATAGAGCGAGTGAGCGTACCCCCGTTTCGACTAAGGTACTGCTTTGCCGGGGGGGGGGGGGTCACTAGGGTCTGAATTGCGGGGGGGAGGGTGGGCCGTTAGCGTGCAGAGCATAGTTTTTGCTCTGATAACATAGAGCTTGCCAAGTGGCATACTCTTATATTATGTACTCTTGATGCTATCTGTTTGGACGTCCCGTCTTGGTCGCTGATTCGCTACGCGTTTCAGCCTTTGTTATTTAATGCACCTTACCCTGTGTTCGCAGTTCAGGGGTTGGAGACCACTCGCAAGGTGTTGGCGGGAGTGGGAGTTGATGCCCGAAATTGTATTGTTGATCTGTCAAAATACATGAATTGGATGTCTGCTCGTTCAAAAAAGAAAATTTTTAGAAATCCGGAAGAAATGGATAAAGTTGGCCCTCATCTCTGGGGCAATGCGAGTGGTCCACGTGGTCCGCCTGCGTCGGGGCGGGCGGAGCGGGGTTTTCCGTGGTTTGAAGAAAATGTGTTGCGTTTCCCACCTAAATTGTTTCGTTCTTTTGAATCGACTCCAAAATGTTTTTCTCCATTTCCGCAGCGGGACGAAATCAAGTTGGCGGCTGATGGGGCTCGTGATACGATAACAGTGATTCAGGTCACAAATTTGATTGATCCTCTTGAAATTTAGGATTTCCAGTTTCTTTTGAAGACAAGAGCCTATGCTCAGTATGGGGATCAGAAGAGTATTGATAAATTGTGGGAAAGTTCCTTGAACCATCAAATTTTGCAAGATTTGACGTGGGAGTATGCGGAAATTGTGGCGTGGCGGGACCCTCCGACCACCCCACGGGGCAAAAATATTCCTATCAAATTTACGTTTGTTGCCGATGCGCAAACTCATCGCCCTGATGCGCTCCCGTCTATTGAAGTTTTGACCAAGCAAATTTTTGTTGAGGCTACTCAGCGAGTGGACCCGCCTCTGCGTGTGGCCACCACCGGCGAACCTCGTTTTCCTCCTGCGCCTCGGAGACCGGCCCTAGAGGCGGATCACCTACTGGAAGCGTCTGTGGAGGGTCAGGCGGAGGCTCGCAAAACTCCATGACCAGATATGTGGTGGGATTACAGTCAGGATCCAGTGGAGGTGGTGAGACCGGAAGCGGCTTCTCGCGCAGTCGACGTGGTCGGGGATGTTCCTCAGACTCCTCCAAACTCTCAATCAGACCAACAGTCGGAACCTATGCATCACGCGGTGGCTCAGTCGCAGGCAGGTTCTCCTGAGCCTGTACAGGTGCGGGTCCGGCGAGATGGCTCAGCCTCTACTACAGGATCCTGCGGAGCCGGCTGTTGCATTTCAAATGGACGTTAGTTCGGCTATCTTTTCTAGTGGGTCGGTGCCCTTGGTGGTCTCGGAATCGGCCGGTTCGGGGGGTGTGGTTCCTGATGAAAAATCGGGGTGGACCCTGGTTTGGAGCCGGGAACTACTTCCCCGGTCGCGGCTGGTTTGACGGTTTCACCTGTGGCGTCGCACCTCGAGGGCCCTTCGGCCACGTCGACTCCAGTGGTCCTGACTTTTGGCTCACCAGCTCCGATTGACTTCATGAGCACGCCTATGGGTTATTATCATCAACCTGATATGCCTCCGCCGACAACAACTCCCCCGCCGAACCCTGAGTCTCGGGTGCTGGACCAAGTGGAGTTGTCTCCTCCGAGAGCGCCAGCTGTTGGTTGGGGGCGTGTCTGTGCTGTTGTGCCCACAAGATTCCTTTCAGTGGGGCTAGGCTTGCTTCTGTTGTCCCTTGTTCCCAGTGCATATGAGGTGGTTTTGTTGATATGTTTAGCGTGGTGGGGGGAAGTGTTTGTAGATTCGGGTTATGCGTGGGTAGGAGGGAGCCTTGGGGTAAATTTCACTAAATTTTGATAAACTTGTTGCTTTTCTTATTTTTCTTGAACACCGACTTCTTTTTCTTTGTTCTGCTACCAGCTGTAACTATGTTGTATTTTACTCATTTTTGTTTTCGGGTTGCTAACTGTCTGGTTTGTGTTTCACTTTTCTGTCTTAAAAAGAACACGATACTTTTTTCTTCCAAAATTCTTGCCATCTTGTTCGCTGCCATGTTTTGCCAGCATGCCCGATTCGGTGCTGCTTTATACTTTGTGCTTTATTATTTGAATCTACCTTTTGAATGGCATTGTTTATAGTCTACTTTGTCCGGTTAGTCTGTATAGTAGTTACAAATCGTTATTTCATTTTCGTCTGAGGTTTGGGAAAATTTTTGTTCTGATCATAGTTTTGCCTTTGTACATATTTTTCTGGTGCCGCGTTGCGGGTATGTTCGTTGTCTACTTTGTCGTCATTTGTCTTGTACTTGTTTTGTACTTTTCTTTCTTTATCGGGGCAGGCTCCGGTAGTGGGCCCGTGTGTGTGTGTTGTGGTGCCTTGTCCCATTGTCAGCCTCTGGAGAGGTGCTCTAGTGTAATTTTATGGTGTGCTTCAAAATTCTAACACGCGTTTTACCGAACTAGTACCTATGATTCGTTGTTTAACCTAAATTTTATCCTACTAATTTGCGTACCGCGGCGTGGGCGCGCGGGCCAAAGAGGGGGTAATTTGTGAAATATTCGTTGAATTCTAGAAATTCTTTTGTGAACCTTTGAGAAATGGTCAAACTATTTAGAAATTAGCTACTTTTGTAGTTTATAAAGATCGTTTGTGACAAAGTTGAGTATTCAATCTGGGTTGTGTTCTCGGGTGAAGTTGTCGGGCGTAGTGGGTACCTTATTCATCGAGGCAGCTGAGACTTATAAGTAGTTAATTGCGTTAGTTTTATGATTGTTTTGGCACTGTTTCGTGACTTGATTTTGAACTTTGTGAATCTATGAGAACTGTCAAATTTGGAACGTGTTTAATCTAAGATTAAAGTATCGTGTTTATTTCCTGGATTTTAATTAGGGTTTTCGAGAGTAGGCACGAGGAGGATAATAGGCATACACTACCTATTGTGAACCTGCAAATATTTAGTCAAGACCGTTTATTTAGCAATACATACAGGCAACGATATTTTTAAACCAGAAAGCAGGCTGTATTTCATTTCTTAAGCGACTGTGGTCTGAAGTCTTTACGACAGGGTGAGCTCGTGTATGAGAACTTTAAGGTGATGCGGTAATCAAAAGAGGACTACTCTTGAAATTGATTATGTGGGCTAATTATAAAAAGGCAAAAGGGCTGGGTCTCGGGATAATAATGCGGGTACAGCTTCGCCAAACAACAGATTCGCAAGCCTTCAAGCTTCGCTGTAGCGATTATTTTATATTAACTTTAATAGACTGATTGTTTCTCTGGATTTATGCCTCTGTGTCAAAAACTTTGCATACTTTGATAGGCGGACTGCTCAGGACACATTGAGGCACAAGCCTGTTGCCTATGCCATGCCAATGCCAGCATAATGCCAACATGACCAGAAATCTAAGGGAATCTACGTTTCGGCTCTCCCCATAGAGCTCAGAAGTGCCCGGACACACTGATTTTGGAGGTATAAACTATTACATTCAAACAACAGCATAAAAGTG
Organism: Trissonchulus latispiculum; assembly: GCA_030248195.1. Classification (NCBI taxonomy): domain Eukaryota; kingdom Metazoa; phylum Nematoda; class Enoplea; order Enoplida; family Ironidae; genus Trissonchulus; species Trissonchulus latispiculum. The sequence continues at coordinate 22,702 of JASAND010006202.1, forward strand.
GAAACAACCAGCCTGTTAAAAGTGTCCTTAAAAAGCTCTCGCTGCGCATAATTAATTTTCATGTACTCCAATTTTATTTCAGCCTGGTTCCGAGTTCTCGGTCGATGCTACAGCTACTCCTTCAGCTCATGAGACTAGACAACTCGACGGCCTCCAGCTGCCTCCCTCTCCATATGCTCAGAGTCAACCGCTGCCCCCCACATAACGTGTTTGCCTCACCGCATTATTGGAATTCGGACCACTACGGACCGCATGGCGTTCCATACAGGTCGTATCCAATTCCTTATCAAAATCAGTCATCTGGGCAACCAGCGGATCAACCTCCTGGTCCTAGTTACGGCCCAACCGGTAATTATTACAGCCCGCCAGGGAAATTACTGTCCGCCAGATGCTTACGGCCGGCCCGGTGTCTCGTACGTCCAACCCTGTGCGTAAGGCCCACTCGGTGCGTATGGTCCACCCAGTGCGTACGGCCCACCCGGTGCGTAAGGCCCACCCGGTGCGTATGGCCCACCCAGTGCGTACGGCCCACCCGGTGCGTACGGCCCACCCGGTGCTTACGGCCAGCCCGGTGTCTCGTACGTCCTATCCGGTGCGTACGGCCCACCCGGTGCGTACGGCACATCCGGTGCGTACGGCCGTCGGCCGCCGGCCTATGCACTGCAGAATACCTACGCTGGGGCTCAGTCTGGTGCTGAAAACAGTCTCTTTGATAGCCGTCCTCAGTCTAATGCAGACAGCGACAACTCTAGTTTTAAAACGGATAGTGTAAATTCGCCCTTCACCGGAGACATGTCTTCGCTGGCTGTCTCGGACAACTTTGACTTGGACGTGGCATCGTAGCTCCTTGGAGGTGAAAACGTTTCTCCGGATATAGATTTGTTGGCTATTTCTGCCAACGAGGAGGAGGACCACGATGCCCTAGGCGGCACCTGCAGACCTGCAACTCATGGGACAATCGAAACAATTTTTTCAGCGGTGTGTGGAATCTGCAGCAGGGCCACAGGAAGTTGAATCGTCCCAGCAGTCTGTGGAATCTGCCTCATCACAGGGTGAATCTACCAAGCAGTCTGTGGAATCTGCAGCCGAACCACCAGAAGCTGAATCTACCCAGCGGTCTGTGGAGTCTGCAGCTCCATCACAGGGTGAATCTACCCACCGGTCTGTAGAATCTGCAGCTTTACCAGGGCTGGGCCCCTGTCCAGGGATAACGATAGTTGACACTGGCAGGTCGCTGGCTGAGCTGAACATACCCACTGTGGCTACACGAATGGAAGATGTGCCGAAAGATGAGGTAGGTGCTAATCGTTCGTTAGTTTTAATGCTGACTTTAACCACTATAATTCATGTATACGTAGTGTATATATATATATATATATATATATATATATATATATGTGTGTGTGTGTATGTGTGTGTGTTTCTCTCGATGCAATTAGTAAGAATTCACATCCTCCACAAACCATGTTTTGGGCTGGCCCCGAATAATTGTTCTCACTGACTGGCTTTTCCCTTTTAGGCAAAAATTTCTGGGGGGAGTCTGGGGGCGGTCCCCCTCCCGGTCTGAGGAGGGGCACGGATTTCTGGGAGGGAGAAAATTTTTTCTAAAAATGTCTAGAACCTATTTTTTGCTGCTGAGCTAACAAATTAACTATTTTTAAAGTCTATTTAAGCTTAAAATGCTAAAAAAGGCTTAAAGCCACAGAAGGCTCCCCCATCAATGAGGGAGGGATGGGCTTACCAGAAGACTTGTCCACCCGTTTTTATGCTTCCGCACTCACTGTATTAATATTGCTATTATTTTTCGGGCTTTCACCCAATCCTTTTAAAGGTTCGTAGCAAATGTCAAATTTTAAGGATTTTTGGCTTAAATTTTTCCGGCTTGGCTGGAAGTTTTTGGACTTAAACCCGTCTATTTTTATACTATAAACCTCAATTTTTTACCACTTTTCAGCTGGTTATAGCAGTACTGTCATTGACCTACCATCAGTTCCGCGACCCCTATGATACGTAGAAAACACAATTTTTACGTATTTTAAAATTTCTAGCCGATTTTATCCCCCTTTTTATATCCTCCTCGTTTGTGCATACTTCTGGGGGGAAAGCCTGAAGTTCGTGAACGTTTGCAGTACTCCTGAGTTTCTCTAGGTCAAAAACTGTGGGACAGCTCCTCCCACACTTGCGGGGGAAGACCATTGTTTCTGAAAATAATACTAAAATACTTTTTAAAATAGCTTGTTTATACATATTATATACTGCTGCAACTAAGCTAAAAAGTGCTCAAAAATCAAGTTTAGACCTTTAAGATTACGGCAAGGCCATCTTTGAAAATTTTGACCGAAAATTCATAAAATTAGCATTTTCTGGGCACCTTTATAGTAGAGGGGGAAAGCCTAAAAAGTGTGGGGAAAGGGGTGGAACGGGGAGCGACCCCCACCACCACCCCACTATACTATATACCCAGTACTCAGAGTCAGAACTGTAGATTATTTTGCAAATCTATTATTGTAGTTTGTCATATTTGATCTTTGTTTATAGGGAAGCAGCAACCGCTGAGATGGCTGTTGTGTCTGACAAAGGGCTTTTAAGGTATTGTTTCCAATATGTTGGATAACTTTCGCGAAATTAATCCAAAACGTCTGAAACTTTCAGAACAAACTAATTCGGTGTTCCTGGACACATTAAAAGCAATCCCGGAATCTTTGTGTCGAAATGTTTGTGTTGAAAATTTCTGATTTTTGTCGAATAAGTCTCAAACATTTGCTTGAAATTAGCGAAAACCATATTCAATCGAAAGAGCTCGTTAAACTGCATAACTTAGCAGAAATTTAAGCTTAATTTTAGCTAAATTTAAAAAAACTTAGCAAAAATAAGCTTGATTTCTCGAGTCTAGCTAAGGTTGTGGCTGAAAAAACCGATTTCTCAAAAACTGCAATCAGATTGTTTTAAACAAGGATTTCTCAGAACTGCCTCAATAAAACTGCAGTTTCACAGAAGCATTTTTCGCACTGTTGCCGAGGGTCGTTTTTCTTGGTTTTTGCTGAAACGTTCACAACATTGTGTAATTCTCATTTGAAGTGTCGAAAAATCATGAATTTGGAAAATTTTCACTTTTTGATAAATTTCTGTGGTTGTAGGTTACTCCTGGCACAACCAAAAAATGACCCTCGGCAAGGCACGTCAGATTGGTCAAGAGTAAAGTTTGATCAATTTGCACAGATTTCTGAAATCTTTGTTTAAAAATGGTTTATGGTTTCCTCAGTGTAAATCATCCTAGAACGTAGTCACATAAAGTTTGACTATATCATTAAAATGTCATCATTTCAAGCTTTAAAATGATGTATCATTTGCTATATAAGTCCTTAAATTGAACAAATAGTGATGTTTTGAAGATGACTGCGGTAAACATTACCATCATCTTAAAGGGCTTAATCTCTGGAAAAGATGTAAAAATTGTTTTAGAAGTTGCTGATGTACATTTTGGTTTGTGAACAGTTTTGTTTTCTTGGTTAGATAAAGTAGGTGGCTGACCACTGTTTCTTGCTAATCAGTAACTCCTGGTCAAAAAATCTCAGAAGCTAGGATATTAATGACATGCCTCTTGATGTTGTAGTGTTGTACTGCAAAAATGCTTAGCCGTCGGACAGTTTTTCTTAGCTTCTGGTCAGTTTGATCCTCTGTAAGTTTCATTTTCTATCAATCAACATTTATCTTGAAATTTTGAGACATCCAAGATTACCAGGTACAAAAAATAGCTGTTCGATCATACTCGCGATAGAAAATACTGGTTTAGCCTCCGTCCTTTTTGATTTCTACTTCGTATTTTAAGTGATCTGTTTGTCCCATTGTACTTTTATCATAATTACCCTGATGTGCAATTGTGATTGCTGCTTAAGGTGTTCTTGACTGTGTGCTCAGACACCTGTAATTGGTTGAGTAGTTACAGCTATTAATCGGGCTTATATACCTTGCAGTTGTGAATATTGGTTAGTGAGCAATCTACTCTTTGACTAAAATAGTTTGTAGTTTCGTATTGCAATACAGTACGTTGTCAGATCCATTCCTTTATTGTTTATGCATAATCTTAGTGTTTTGCTCAGGCTGTTGTAAGTACCCTATTAATGGTTGGATTGTAACCAATGCGTGCGTCAAAATTCTCGTCGCAGAAAGCTAACCTGAAGTACCCCTACCCCTACACTGGGTTAGTTTCGGCACGCTAAGCTAACCGGGTGTAGGTAACAGTTGGCCAGTTAGCCTTAGTTTAAGCTATTAAAAGCACTATGCAAGCTAAGGCTAACTGACCAATTTTCACCTACACCCAGTTATCTTAGCGTGCTGAAACTAACCCAGTGTACGGGCACTTCAGGTTAGCTTTCTGCAGCGAGAATTTTTACGCATGCACAAATTTGTTTTGCTATAATAGTAGCTGCTTGCTAATTTTTGTTCACCCTGTTATGTTTGTCTAGCCGTGAAAAAAGTGGGGTACCCTATTGAAGTACTGAAAAGTCGTAAATGTCTCAAGCACGAGAAATTAAAATTATAACGTCTATATACATCATCTCAAAGGTTGTTTGTGGTCAGCATTTCATCATTGTTCTGGGTTTTCTTTTTATTGTCTAGCCTACGTATAATGTTGATGTTTTTCCGTAGCCTTCTATTATACATTATTCTCCATGTATTTAGTTCTGCACCGCATGTAGAATTTTGCTGGAGCCAAGTTCTCATGTTGTAAAGGTATTTATTGTCCCAATAAAAGAATGAACTTAAACTAAACGAAGAGTTGCTAGGTTCTAGAGTGTGCGCATATCTAACCCGTAGTCTCGCTCCTAAACTCGCTAGTTTCCTGACCAACTACAGCAGGCGCCGGCAGTCCAAATCGGTACCGTGAGTTTACTTTTGTAACAGAATTATGAATTTGACAAAAGAGAGCAAAACACAAATTTACAGTATAAACAAGGCAAACATTTTCATAATTATTCACTACACCAAAATAAGAAACACTTCACAAAAATGAAAGAAAGGAGAAAAGCCCCGAACCCAAGTTAAGAGGGAACTAAGTCCCCGAACCAAACTTACGGAAAAGGAATTCCCCAACAACGTAGAGGTGAGCCCAAAAACGCAGCCGTTCTGTGCGAGAACTTTGAGAAGACTGAATTTACGCTGAATTTCAATGGCGGACACAATTTAGCTAAGGAACCGAGGTTCCTACACAAAAGGACAATTTTTACGTTTATCGTTCATAAGATAACACTACATTTTCTTAATTTTAGATAATTTCAAATAGAAATCAAAGGAAATATTAGAAAATAGTTCACAATGTGATGAATATGTGTGGGGGTTTCGGAAACCGGTCTTAGTATTCGTTGTAGCACTTTTCTTTCTTCGCTTTGGAAGTCACATAACAAAAAGTGCACGTAATGAAATGTGGATATTATGCAAATTAAGCTATATTATCAAAGTTCCGGCTACGGATGAGACTATACTAGCATCCAGTCCAAACTTAGCCTTTCTCCATGCTTACTCATATATATGCAGCTAACATTTTTATCTACAGGGACAATTAAACTGTACTTTTGCGTCTTTCAAATAACTCAATTTTTTTCGCGAACAACAATCCGGACTTGACATGACAATTGAGCAATAATCTGTATATCAGGCGGTTAGTCTCCTGATCTCGCACCAACAAGACTCTCTTCAAGTTTCTTCCTGCTGGTAACCGACTGCTTACTGTTTAGCCGACCTATACCTATACCTATACTATACCTATACCGACCTATACTGCATGGCTATCAAGGCAAATTCACACATCAACACATTATCTAAGTGAAAACAGGTCCAAAACAATCTCCAAAAAATTGTCACAAATTCCAGCTACACAAACTCAAAATACTATCTTTCACTGCGTAGCCGGCACAATACTTTTAGAAAAGTTAAGCTCCCTACCTTCCAACAACCATTTTGCATACAGCTTCTGCTTGTTAGTCTGTGAGTGTGAGCCAGTCAGCTCTGACTGAATATGCCTGTATGGTCAGCATATTTGAAGGCCGAAATCTCTGGAGTGTTTCCGTTTTTCGATTCAGCTTTTTCTTTAGCTAGCGTAGCCAGAGGGGGCAATGGGGCATGCGCCCTCCCTGAAATTGGATTGCTTCCCTGGAAACATCTGCCACTAGAATATATTTATGACGCAGACAGCAGCTTTTCTACTGTGTAAAGCCTGAGAATTAAATGAATTGAAATGAAATCAGGACTTTTCGCGCCGTCGCCGAAACTGAGTAACTCGTGCCGATTTTGAAATGCCATTCCAATCTATATTTATTACAAATGTTGCCTGATGTTAGTTTGGTATAATGTAAAATCGGTCTAAAAACCAATTCTTTTTCGGGCACTACCCCGTTTCCTCTTAGATTTCACAGACTGGTTAATGTGGGCCGACGCGGTTATTTTCTGTTATTTAAACCAAACTACTTTGACTACAGATTTCTATCGTGACTGCTACAGGAGACAAAAAATGTGTTGGAAAGAACACTGTTGGAATAGCACGAGTTTTCACCACAGTTTTGCAGCCTGAGAAACACAGTTTTCCACGATCATCGCCACGTGCGGGATTATCTGATTGAACCGCTGATTGCTCCAAGTCAGTCGCACTCGCTGCCATTGCACGGAATACTCAGCATTCTCTTGAACCGTCTACATCTATGATCAGCACTATTATTTGAAGCAGGCATTCTGGGCAGCGGAGTTGGAGGATTCATCATTTCGTTGTAGTTTCTCAGCAAGTCGTACTCTGCACAACTCGCTGTCTTGTACCAAACAAGCTTCTTGTCGATTGACAGCAGATAATAAATATTCGTGAGCGGGCAACATCTGGAAATGGCATCATACCCCTTGGCAGACTCAAAGCAGTTTTGGCCTAAATCAACCATGACAGTCTGTAGACTCAGACCCTGACTTTTGTGCTCCGTTAATATTGTCTACGCTAATGTCACAGGGAACTGGCTCCGAGTAACGATCACGTTTTTGCTTATGTGGAACGGGACCTGGCTGTGGAATACCTCCACAGATGAATCCAGACCATCAAAACTAATAAGCAAAGCCTCTATGCGCTGTTCCCCAGGCATCGCACAGCGCTTAATCCCTTCTAAAACGCCAAACGACTCATTCACCAGTTTCTTTTCCAGGTTGAAGTTCCTCCTCAACATTACACGAGTACCAAGTACCATTTTCTTCTAGTCCACCAGTCTCAGATGCCTTTTTTTCTTATGGATCTTCTTATTCCTCTTACGCCTGCCCTTTCTGTCCGACCACGTTTCTTCCGCAAGGATAGAGAATGGTCGAATCCCCAGCTTATCCAAAATCAGTCTGTCAAAATGAGGGACATCATTATTCTTAGGTAGCAGACAACGTGCCCTGTCGTCCACACTGAATAGTTCCAAATAGAAGCCAACCACGTCCTCCACCGAAGTCTCCAACTCCCGCCCTCCAGCGTTGAAATGTCGCCCTCACTCAAAGGCTCAACTCTGGCTCTTGAGAGTACTTCTGCGATAAACAAAGAATAAACAAATAAACAAACAAATCACCAGCCTGCCGCATATTCTGCGTCAGTTCCAGTAGTGGTAAGCGTCTAGTATACTGCGGCAACACTCCAATTTTCCGCTACATGCTCTACAAACCTTAAATACTAGAAGCTTACCACTAAACTACTTGTTATAATGAATTTGTCACGGTATTGAGTATTGACTTTTAATTGCTATTTGTGTCACGATGCTGTACAAATTGAGTATACCTATTTTATATTTACAACTACTAAAACAGAGTTTCCAAAAAACGGCTTTATTCAAACACATTTAAACTGTCGTCAACATATCCAAGTGGCATAGTCTTCAAACTATAGAGAATGACTCGTTTGTCGAATGTTAGTTTAAATATCTTCTTGCTGTAAAGATTGTATAATGAAGCGTCTTCTTTCTTCCGTCGGATTGTTTAATGATCAACTTAACAGGTTCACTCTTCTGCAGTCATCCTATCATTGTATAAGCAGTTATGATGGATTTGTGCATGACATGCAATCGTATTCCTTTAATTTTATAGTCCTCCTTGATACCATCCACAGTCAACACCTATATCCATAACTTTTGGGACCTGTCGACCAAAATTCACAAGCTTGACTATCAGGACCATACTTGTCAGTAAGTTCGTCTTTTAAATCACCCAGAAAGTATCCTTCAGGCGGATCAGAATCCTTCCCGTTGGAAACATAATATAACACTGCCAGTGTCAAAATAAAGAAATCGTGCATTTAACAACTTCAAATAGCTGTAAAGCTTTAGTCTAGCATAAGCTGTTGTAAGTGCGGCAATGACGATATTGTTGAAGGGTGATGGCACCGTCTGATCTTGTTTCATCTTATAAGCCAACATATCGTATCATATCATATCATTTATTACCACAAGCATACATACAGTAAAAGGTCATTATGCAAACTTTAAACTGAGTTCTAGCGTAGTGGCTGTCTTTAAATTTCGTTTTTATTCAGATTGAAAAGTGAGGTTAAACAGCAGTGAAATAGAGGATGGATTGATCGAGTTTCTGATGGATCGTCAAATCTGTTCTTATCAGCTTGGTCTACGACAGTACAAAAGAGACAACAATTATAAAGTTACTAAGTAATTTAAAATAGGATTAGGCAAGGCTAGCTTATGCAGAGGGGAGAACCCCAATGTTGAGGCATTGTGACCCCCTCTAGAACATTCAGAACTTATAATCTAAGTGGGTCTTTTTATATAGTTAGATCTACAATACGGAATCAAATCAAAAAGGCTTATACTTTTGCTGAATAAATCGAGACTTTCAGAGGAAACAATATCCTCAGGGAGAGAATTCCAAGTTTTTATTTTTCGGAGAAAAAAGAGGAACGGGGATTCGATTTTGCAACAGGTTTTTGCAATTTATAACTTCTATTGGTTCTGAGGTTTGATGGGGCGAGTAGTTAAAAAATCGGGCAAATGCTGGTCAACATTTCCGTGGATTATTTGATAGATTAATTTTAAGTCAGCAATAATTCTTCTAACTTCTAAAGGTAATAGGTTCAAAGCAGTGAATCTATCAAGATAGCGTAAGTGCAATAAGTTATAAACTTGTCATGTAAACAGTTTTTGAATTCTTTCTATTTTATCAATTAATCCAATCTGGTTGGGATTCCATACTGGTGAGGTGTATTCTAAATGAGATCTCACAAAGCTTGTATACAATCTCAGTAGGACTTCATAGTTGCGGCTTTCAAATGATCTAAGAATTTGTCTGGGTTTCAACGTTATTTATTGTATATAGTTGTTAAATTTTAAATCGCTAGTTATCCGCACACCCAAATATTTAACCGAGGTGACATGAGGCATACCAATGTTATTAATATTTAGATTTTCAAAACCTGGATTGCCAATGTTAAATTAACACACTTACGTATCGAAAACTGAAGTTGACACTCAGCTGCCTAGGTATAAATTCTGTCCAAATCATTATGAATTGCCTGCACATCGGTTAAGTCATCGACTCTGAAAAATAACTTAAGGTCATCAACAAAAATTTTCAATGATGAGTTTAGTATTAATTTAGTAACATCATTAATGTATATCAAAAATAGGACAGGACCTAATACAGAGCATTGTGGGACTCCACTTAGGACTGTGGTCCATTCCGAAAATGAATTACCAACCTTAACTCTTTGCTTTCTTCTCGTCAGGAAATTTTCAAACCATGCTAGAAATTCTTCAGATATATAATGTAATTTTTGCAGGAGATTCCGGAAGGACATTGTGTCAAAAGCCTTGGTTATGTCAAGGTTCACTATAACTTTGCTCCTTTCTGTATCAAGGACTTTAGTCCAGTTATTGAGACATTCTAGGAGTTGGGTCAGTGTCGACCGCTTCGACAGGCTTCCATGCTGATGGTCAGATAAAATCCTATTGTTGACTAGGTGGTCCATAAGTTTTGGTTTTACAGTATTTTCAAAGCTTCGAACGGTGGATGAGGTTAGGCTTATTGGCCTATATTGGTCAGAAGAATTTTTGCTATCTTTTATAGAAACCGGCGTTATATTAGCGTTCAGCCAATTATTCGGGAAGGCTTTAGTTATGTATGAGGGATACATTAAACAATATTGTTAGTAGCGGGATTATTTCGCGTCTTAGCTTTTTAAGTACTAAGGACGGGATCGCGTCAGGGCCTACAGATGTTTTTATTGTCCAAGAGAGCTACGGCTTTTTCAACTTCGATAATTGTAATGGTGGGAGTGTTCAATTGTTCAATTTGTGTGTAATAGTTAGGAACTGGGTTCGCGTTGTCTAGATTAAAAACTGTGGAGATTTGGTTCAAAAGGTTGGCTTTACCGCTATTAGAGTCTGTCCTTTTACGTGTGCAAACAACGACGCCGTCATTTCCTTGAGTTAACTCCCACAAAAACCACCTTATTTGATAATCCACACATAGGATGAGCCAGAAGTCGGTCCGCAGCTTCATGTGCTCCGATTTCACAATCCCTGAAGATCTTGTAGCCCATGCTTTTCAATTAACCGTAGGCCGACTTTTCCTTATATCCACAACCTCCAATGAACTTTTCGTTGCTTACCTTTCCTGCTTGGAAACGTACGACGTTATGTAAATATTTAGCATCCTTGAAGATTCAGAGAGAAGCTGCCAGTCCGTATTGCAACCCTAGAAAAGTTCACAAGGAGGATTATAATCGTTGATGTTTCCTTCCTCTTGACGCAGTAGATATTCATCTGCTTCCCTGCAGCCCTCGGCTTCTCTGTGGATTCCGTATTTAGCACCGTATTTAGGAGCCGCACCTCAGTGGGCATCCTGGGACACCCATACCGACAAAGTAGGGCCTCTACAAAAGCTTTCTTGAATTTATCGAACCTCTTTCTGAGACAAGTGGCAGTATTCTTGTGGTGCTGTTTGGTCGTTACCAGATGATGAAGAATTGGATCTTTCTCAGCATTTGGAATGGCACACGTGGTGTACTTGCCGATGAACTCCAACACCTTCTCATCCGGATCAACGCCATAAACATGAGCGTCCTTAATCCAACTTCATGTGAATATACGGAGCGAATATATACTCTTTCTGTAAAGTTTTGGTCCCAGAAACTGGATAGTACGACCAAACTACTTTACGGGGGTGCAGTGCGCAAAATGCTGGATACGCAAACTGGAGATGGTGTAGAGTTTAGAAATTCAATAAAGTATTTGATTTTCAATAAAGATTTGCAAGTTCGTGTTCGAGTGTTTACACGTCTGATTCTCCTTACCGCTTAACCGCTAACCAACTGAAAATAAGACAACACAGCCCTAATTAATTATCACAAGTTTACTTTTAAACAAAATACAAAGGTCAGCCAAACTTCCAATTACAAAGGCAATATTCTCATGAAATTAAATACTTTTACACAAAAATAAAGACAGAGAAATGGGCAAGCACCGATAAATTTTATTACAGAGTTGGGCAAATGCAAAGGGATAGAGAACAAACCTTGAAGTAGCGCGGAGGGGTGAAGACCCCAAAATTAACTCCCAAGACAAGATTGGCGCCCAACCGAATGCCGAAATAATAGTAAAAGATATGGCGCTCAAAACCGCCAGTTGATGAAAAGTTAGAATCCAGACTGAGAGAAAAAGATTTAGAATTTAGAATTTAGATTTAATTTAGTTTGTATGAAGTTAACACTCACTTTTGCATAATTGTGAATGAAAGTAAATATTCCCCAGATTACCCCCTCTTTTGAAACGCGCGCCCTCGCCGCGGCCTCCGGGCACACAAGTTAGTAATAAAATTGTGTTAGCCTACGTATCGTAGCTACTAGTATAGATAAAACGCGTTTTTAGAAAAAATGGGAAAAACGATAAAATGTTTCCTCGGTTCCTTTGGATACCGGGAATTACTCGACCCAATGTTTCATATATTGTTAGGGCTTTCGAGACACGGGTAAAACTACGCCAGAACATATCGGGGGTACATTCAACACAAATATACGGACTTTGCCGTTACATAGACACAAACAGAAATGGGAGAAAGCCCTTCAGCTGCGACAAAAGCGCACATTACAAAACAGCGGAGAATCCAAAGATATGAAATTACAATAATATGTACTGTAAAAGTGATATAATGATCAAAAGTGAGTGTCAACTAAAGCGCTCGGAAATATGAAATAAAATTTTCAATAGGAAAGGAATAATATATATTTAATATAACCATAGGCAAAACTCGTGAGTACAAGGGAATGGCAAATAGTAAGGGGGAGGCAGAGGGCTCAGGGAGAAACCGAATTTTAAATGCTCCAAGGGAGCGAAATAGATCTAAGGGAGAGTTTTTGCAACCCAAAAAGGGTGTCTGCCTGGGCACCTGCCAACCCCAACACGTATACAACTATTGAATCTTTTTATTATAAATGCCAGAAAATCGTAAGGCAGAAAAATACAGCTCTGTGGAAAATAGCTGCATCAGATTGGACATGGAAAATTAAGGCAACAAATATGGCAGTACAAAAATGGAAAATTTTGAAGATAAGAGTAAACCCGCGACAGTTTTAGCAAAGAAAAGTGAAAAAGACACCATGTTAACAAAAACAAAAAGGACCCGTAAAGATTAAGAAACAGGATAACATACGACAAATATAGAACAGACAAGCTGAGCTAGAGGGAACCACCCCAACCGAAAATAGAATCTCGTGAAAGTCGAAACAGGAAAGCGAAATTTATAGAAAATTTAACCCCGGAGAGGAAACCACAAACAATGCCCAAATAGACTCCACATAACCAAGGTTAAAGCTAAATCTGTAGAAAACATATAAAAAGTAGACAACAAAATAATAGTTAGCAAAAGGGGAAAGGGGGAGAAAGAAGGACACACAACCGACGGAAACCGTTATCTCCCCTCCGGGGGAAACAAAGGTACCGCAGGAAACGCCAAATCATTGAAAACGGAAAATAATGCTCAAGAGTCAAAAATGCCGGCCCGGGGTTGACCGCCCAGCCTTACCTCCCCGTGGGGGAAGCGCAGGCGGCGAGCAACCACGGACCCGCCGAGGTGCGTCACGGTGTTATAGATACCCCAGGGGCCTATTTCATAAAACTACATAGTTACATTACATTTCCTACATTAAAATGTAGCTACATTACATGTGCTACATTTTTGGGTTTCATAAAACAAATGTAACTTTTTGTAACTACATTACATTTGGGAAATCCCTTTTGACGCCATTTTATCACGTTTTACATTTGTGTTGCTACAATGTAACTACATTGTAGCTACAATGTAATTACATTGTAAGTACATTGTAGTTACATTGTAGTTACATTGAAATACATTTATTGTTCACTATCACTACGTAACGTATTATTTCCAACAGTTTCATATTTTTAATTAAAAATTATATAGCTATTAGTACGCACAACAAAGAATGCATAGCTACATTACGTAAATAAATAATTAAATCAAAATTTTTGAAAATTTCACTAATTTTTAGAAACATCGAGACAGTATAGATTTTCTAATAAGCTGTCATATTGTGTATTGTAAAACTTTCTAATGTCTTCTTTACAATCGTAAAGTTCATTCATGGTTTAAAAAGTCCTTTTATTAAAGATTTAAACGAGAAAAACACCACTTTATCGTGGTCTTGACCACAGTCAAAAATGTAGTTACATTTTGCCGGGAAATGTAATGTAAAATACATAAAATACTTTTATGAAACTAAGATAATGTAACTACAATGTAGTTACATTTTCTGCCTATTCAAAACACTATGAGAACTACTACATTGTAATGTAACTTACATTGTAATGTATAAAATACAATGTAACTACATTGCATTGTAAAATGTATATGAAACCGAATTTCAACTACATTGTTACATTGTAGTTACAATGTAACAAATGTAATGTATATGAAATAGGCCCCAGTACTATTGCCTATACGGATAAAAATTTATATGATAAAATGAGACATAGAAAATACCCACCCGTGTACAATGTCAAAAACCAAGATCTCAAAGTTTTGAAAATAAGTATAGATATAGAAGATAATCAAATTTAGTCAATGTTTATATGAAAATAAAGCAGAATTTATCATAAAGAATAAAATGCGCAAATTTATCATGAACAGGAATAAACGAAATTATTGAATCAAGAAATGCACTAAGAAGACAATAAGCGGTGCTACGAAGACAGTTAGAGTGAGAAATTTAAGCAGGTGAGAACTAATTTAAAAGTCACAAAACCACCACCCTTTACCAATACGGGCCAACACGAACATAGACATACCCACCCCGTCACATAGAGTTACTGACGAGCCAACAGCATTTTAGCCTCCCGCAGGCGACGGTCACACTCCCGAACATTTAGTTCTTGGGGAAGGGTAGGGAAGAGTTCACGGCGAACAATCAAGCAAATTTTTCCCATCCAATTTTTGCCTGGTGGATTGCGAAGTTGCTGGTTTCGTTCCTTCGGAGACATGTTGCGAAGGACTGCGGCGTCAATACCGCAACCCCAAAAGGTGTCTGTAGAGACATCCTCGGCCAAATAGGCAACACCGGTGTCACGAAGCCAGCGTCGAAACTCGGGCACAGATGCGGCTTTTGCGCGAATCACGTCTAGTATAACTTGAACGCGAATTAGATGGCCTTTGTCTGACTTCGCATGCCACAAAGGTCTTAAAGGCGAGTTTGCTGGGACCCATTGGCCTACGAACTCTTCAGCCATATATTTTGCCTGGAAAGGGCAACCTAGACTAGCCGTGAACCGAGCCGCATCAAGTAGCGCGAACCAGTCATCAAATTTGCGAAAATTATAAAGTTGTTCCGATGTAGCAAATTCGTGTTACCCCCATTTGATGTAGGATAGGGCGGACGATTTAGATTTTGGATCGGGCCGTACCGGCCACATATTAGAAGTAATACATCCAGGCCCTTTGAAATAAAAAACTTGCTCAACAAAAGGAGCGTTTTCAACAGTATTCATAGGGTGGGCTCACACTGAGTCTACCAAATTTTGTACAAAATTTTCCAAGTTGTCAGAGGAACGGTCAATGTGATCCATAAATTTGCTAGGTGGACTTTCGGCCATGAAGTAAGCCGGGTAGATGTACAGATAGGGAAAAATATGTGCCGAAGCCGCCGCTGTAGCTGCCCACAGATTAGGTCCGCGGCCCACTAGACGGAAAAAGTCAAATTCAAGGACGTCGTCCCGAAAAATAGGTGGAAAGTCAACAGTTGCGGTGCACAATTGCAAATCAAAAGAATAAAACGGAGCACTATCCGCCGTAGTATACTGTTTTTCTTCCGCAGAAATTACAACATTAATTTGAGGAAAAACATCTTTGAGCTGCGTTCTGAAGCTGTCAAAAACGGCACGAGAAACAGCGAAAGGTACATCTGCACGAGTAATAGCTGATCCCAGAAATTGTGAATCGCAATGAAATAAGGATTTAAAGTTGAACCGTTAATTTTAGAGCGGAGATCTGGAAGATAGGCAATCTGCCAATACGGTTCAGCATAATTTAAAAAACGAACGACGTGATTATCATGATTTATCAGATAGTGGACCGCGGGCCAGAAAGGAGGGTCAACCTCTTGAGGACCTGTAAATTTGCGGACACAGAATGGCATGTGTTCCTTAGCGCTCGTGTATTCTGGAGGGCACTGTCGCATCTGATGCAGTTCAGCAGGAATCTGAGTAGATTCCCGAGCGCGATTGATGTAAGTAACTTTGAAAGGTCCTGCCGGTGGTTCAGCGATGTACTCAGGTGAATAATCTTAGGTGAGTAATCGTATAATAATAGTAGGCGTAGAGTCTGCCTGTGGAGCACCCGGCGTAAGGCCAGCGGTGTTCAGGGCCAATTTGTCAGGGTGGAGAAAGTGAGATCTTGGCCAAACAATGTGTCGATCTTGCGGTGGAGTTGGCGCATCCCTCAAAGAAAATGGAGTAACCTGAATCGGCAGACGAAGTGAGGGTAGCTGCTGTCCAGGTTGAGCAAGGAGCAGTGACTCTTCTCGAATTAGAGGCTGAGCCGGCGGCTCAATTGGATCAGGTCGACTAGAGGGTCCGGGCTGAGCCCGTACCCCCAAACTTTGTTCAGCAGGTACTGATGAGGCCTGACTAGAAGATAGTTCTGAATTTAGGTCGGTCCCTGGTTGCAGACTCCGAGTAGGCACCCCTGAGGTTTCCGGATAAAGGACTTTAAATAAATTTGAAACGTCTAAAGCTTTCGTTTGAATGATGGCATGAACAAAAGCTACAGGTTTCCAAGGGGGAGGAATCCCCAATTTATTCGTAATAATTTGTAAATCAACCTCCAAATTCTGGAGGGCAGCTAGCTGAGCCGGCGAAGCGACGTCAGGCAAACGCTGAAAGAAAGAATCTTGAACCAGATGACGAAGGGTTTCCTGAACCCCAAAGGTTTGCATAGAAAAATCAAAAGCAGGTGCAGCACCCATAGGGCCGCTAGACTGGGTAGAAGCTCCTAGAAGGGGGTACCCCTTCCACTCGAGAGGGCGTAGTCAGAATCTGCGACACTGGAGGGGGGAGAAGCGCCGGTCGAGATGATAGCCACCGCCTAGGAGGCCAAAGAAATTAAAAGATGGCGCAGATTGCTGCGGTCTGTGAAAAAGAGAATCCTGACTAGCCGCCCTGCTTGGTGCCGAAGCAGAATAGACGGGCTGAGGCACAGAAACTTCGCCAGAAGACGTACAGACCACGGTTTTTCTCAGTTTAGTAGTTTTCTGCTGCCTTGGAGGAGATTCCGAATGCACCCACGAGGGCACGGACGAGCTCTCAGTAGCCGAAGCCTAGGCCGCGCTAGCAGAACGAATCTGGCGAGGTCGCAGTTGATGAGAAAATTGAGACAGGGAGGGCATACGAATACGCTCCGGAGACGGCGCCGAGCCGTGTACAACGGCACCTGACAGGTCGTCCATCCGGATCACGAGGCCAGGGCGCGAGAGGGTCGCCCCGAATCCGAAGGCCCGGACCTCGACACAAGAGGAGACACTGCTTGGTCGGCCCCCTGTTCATCAATAATTAGACGACGAGGGGTTGACGAGACGGATCGGCGTGGAGACCGCGAACGGAATTGCTCATCCGATGACGCACCGCCAACCAAAAAAGACTCATCCGGAGCGTAGTCGACCGGTAAATGCTCCGGGTTCTCCTGAGCCTCGACTGCCTGTTCGTCCTGCTGCGCTTGGAGAGCCGCAGCAGCACGTTTTGCTGCCCCCGAAACCTTCTCCGGTTTTGAAGACTGTACCTGCGGGTTGATCCGAGCAGCTACGCTGGTAAAAATTTCCTTAAGGCCGTTTCACACGATCAAAGTTTGGTCAAAGTTTTCTTTGTCAAAAAACTTTGAATCAAAGTTTAAGCGTCAAAATCATGCTTCACACATTCAAACATTTGGCGCCAAACTTTGACAGACGGTTACTTCAAAATCACATTGTTTTGCTTGCACTGTTGTTAAGTAGTCTAAAACACGATTTGATTAGCTCTTCGAAATAGAAATGTATTTTCCTGACACAATTTTAAATCTAATTTCAAATTGATTATTCAGTTCAGTCTGTAATTTTCTAAGCTAACGAGCAACCATGCCTGGAAAAGTCGTACACGTAATTCTGTTCATTTTCACATACTTGCTGCCCGATTTGTAATTTTAACGATATGTTAAAATTAAAGTCGGGCCTCTTCCCGGTTGTTGACTTTCTTTCTAAAATTTTTCTTGATTGACCCCTGTTAACAAACTTTGTGAAGCGAATTTTGCAGGTCGTCGACATCTCGTTTGTGGAATTTTGGGTGATGGACAAGAAGCAGTGTACTTATACTGCAATAAAAACACAGAAAAGTAAACATTACACTGATATTCTTCTGGGTTATTCCTGCATTCTGATTGGCTATTTGATCAAATTTCTTTGATGGGGTCGCTCTTCAAACGAGCGAACTTTGATGGTTTCATCGAAGTTTGATGCCCACTTTGACAGGGTTTCACACCATCAAATTTCCATCAAAGTCCTGGTTCGTCAAAGTTTGACAAAAAACTTTTACCAAACTGATCGTGTGAAACGGGCTTTAGTTCTTGTGATCACGTCAGGGATACGAGGATTCAGTTCGTTGGGTTTGGTCAGATCAGGTTTTACTACCGCAATAACTGACTTGGTCCGACTTTTGCCCGTGCGTGCCTCTTTGTTGAGAAAAACGTCGCGGGTAGATTCGAAGGCAGGGTCAGTAAAAATAGGCGTTTGAGTCAAAGGAATATTTGAAATACCCGATAGAGCCTTATCTGAGCCTCTTTGAGCGTATGTCTGTGTCTTGCGAAGAATACAAGATCTTGTTCAGAAAGTTTGTGATGGAGAGACAAAACATGCACGCTCATATAAGTATCACAAATTAGGACTAGAGCGTGGTCCAAAACATTGGTCTCCTGTAGAGGAGTGAGGGAATTTTCAGTCAGATGAATACGTTTGATTTCAGAAGAGGGATATTTGAGATTTTCCTGAAACCACTTGTAGGGATGATCAAACCGGCCTTTCAGGTCCGGTGGACCCGTAGGTTGGGATTTTGCACCCCTGACAGCAGGAGTTTCCCAACGATGTTTGCCCTTCTTGAGAGGCCCTGCGCTCTTGCACGCCTCGAGGGGAGGACCGTGAGATCACCATGTCGAGTGAGATAATTTATATCAACGATAGAATTTCGAGGGTCAATACCCAGAGTTGAGGCCAGGGCTCGAACAGTATCCAAGGCCGAAAAAGAAAAAAAACTGGGAAGGGCGTATTGAACAAAAGTGGTTGCAAAGCATTGCGAATAAGAGACCAAGAGGGGACATCAAGATAAATACGTGGAATTAAAAACACAAAAATTTGAAGACTTGGGTCATGGCGACAAAAATGGGGGCGTGGTAGCAAAGTTGATCAATTTCTGACGAAAACCGCGCAGGGTCTCTAGGAACAGCAAACATCAAACCAGAGAGGGTAGAGGGATTTGTGGGATCCGGAAAAAGCCTTGATGTTTGAGGCACGCAACCGTGAGAAACTTAGCAGAAATGGCTTTCTTGAAAATATTTTCGACGACTCACTAAGACTCACTCCCACTGCGTTACCCCGACCCTAGACCCTATGTACCCCTACTTACCGAACTAAACAAAGCAACCTCTAGCTAAAATACATAAGGCCAAGTGGCCGGATTGCAAATTTACTGGATATAAAGGGGGGGGGGAACCAGAATATTTAAATTTATGCTACACTTGCAGATTTGTAGATCCAGAAATGACAGTGCAAATGGCAGAAAAATAGTACAAAAAATAGAAAAATATAATAGGGAAATTAGACCCTGTATCTGAATTTAATGGCAGAGGCCCCCTCCTGCGTATCACCGGACTGGAGACAATTCTACTCTCCAGCCTGGATTTCGAATGTACTGAGGGCCCCAACCAGCAAGCGAAGATCAATATAAATAAATTTTGAAACGACCAGTGCTGTTAGTTTTGATTTGATTTGACAATAAAAGGAATTTTGAAGCAGGAAAAAAGGAAAAGGAATGTTCCTGATGAAAACTGGCAAAAATAACAAACTTTAAAGGCTATTTTCTTGATAGTACCAAGAGTACATAATAGTACACTAACGCTCTTCGTAGTATAATATATATTATTTTTGCTTTAAAAATTTAATCTCTTCGAATAGATTCGATGATGAAAAGCGATTTTTCTTTTTACACTATTACATCTGAAAATGACTGCTGTTACACTAATATCTGAAAATGACTCCTGAAATCTGTACTGCCGCCTGTATATTACTGAAAAGAAATGTAACTTTTATGCACATATATACACAGATTTATAGTGGGCAGGGACTAAACAGGGGTGGACTTTTTAGATTTTTATGATAAGTTTTTAGATTTTTATAATAACTTGGCAAATATTTAGATTTTCATAAGTTAGAAAATTTGGAAAAACTAAGTGCTGGAAAATCTTCAAAAATTCCAAAATTTTTTGAGAAATAAAATGGTCCAGATTTACGTAACGGTAAATAGCATGCCTACCACTTCAAGAGCAACTTTGAAGCTATATTCTTCTACTATATATAAGTAGTTTTTACCGCAATGGCTTTTCTGCAAAATCCAACCCTATGTGCCATGTGGGAAGGTAGTCGATAAAACTGAGAAAAGATAGATAAGAGAAAGAGAACTAAAACTGAAAAAGCAGAAACATACTTTGCTCAAAAAATTTTAGCTCCAGAAATTTTCACTGTTCTAGAAAGAACAGCAATTATAATATATCTTGGACTACAAAATTAAATAGAACCGGCCCAGGTTAACATGAACCTCCTATCAAATACCGCATTGTTGATACATTTCACTTTTTAAACCGCATAAACAAGAGTGTATAATTGCACTATATATAAGAAGAAGAGTAAGCCACTATAGGGCTCCTCTTCTTGGCATTGCGTAACGGTGCTCCGACCACAATACGCGAATGTTCCCCCGTTTGGGGGGGAACTCTCTTCGACAAATCATACCCCCCTCCGTTTGGTATGGGGGTAGCAGAAAAGAGGTCCCCGTTTGGTGAGGGGGTAGCCAACAGCCAATCAGATTGCAGAGACCCCCTCCCCGTTTGGTGGGGGGGGGGGGTAGAGCAGAGGATTACGGTAGTTTTTGTTCTATTTGAAAATGGGTCCCCGTTTGGTGGGGGGTAGGCAAAAGAGGTCCCCGTTTGGGGGGGGGGGCGTCGCCAACAGCCAATCTTAGTCAGACTTGGCGACCCCCCCAAACGGGGACTCCCTTCTGCCTACCCCCCCCCCACCAAACGGGGACCCCTTTTGCATACCCCCCTACCAGACATGTGCAGGAGGGGAAGTTCTGGGGGGGGGTGAAGGGCGGCCGAAGGCCGCCGAAAAACCGGATTTTTCCGGTTTTTTACCGGAAAAATCCGGATTCTGGGGGGGGGTGAGGGACCCCTCTGGGGGGGGTGAGCTCAGGTCTGGGGGGGGTGAAAACCCTCCCCAAACCCCCCCCCAAGCACACGTTAGACTTTTTGAAGTCAGCCAGAAAAAAGGACATAAAAGGAATTTTGGGCAAAAAAAGGAAATAAAAGGAAGGCCTCGACAAAAAGGAAATAAAAGGAAAAAAGGAACCGCAACAGGCCTGAACGACGAGAGGGAGCGAAAAGAAAACGACTAACCAGCGTGAAAGAACTAAACGAGACTAATTGAAAAACACTGGAGGCCGCCATAGTGATTACGAAATCAATTTAGTGGCCGAGAATTTCTGGGCCAATTGGCTTTGGCCGGCCATTGGCCGTTGGCCGGCCAATTGGCCATTGGCTGTTTGCTGTCCGTTGGGTCGTTGGCCTAGCTTAGACGTATTGATTTTCACATCTAAACTTGCAGAGAACTGGTTTTCTTGTGCGCTCTTTTAACGTTATGTTAAGAGTAATTGCAGGTAAAAATAATATGCGGAAAGGTACGGCATGCTCGCAAAGTAATAAAAGTTTGAAGACCGACGTGACCTATATCTTTACTGCAACGTGATCACTACAACGTAATACCCACGTCAGCATATGTGTAGCGAAGAATATTATTCCATAATACGGACAAAAGCGTTGCAAGCTTCAGGCTTATTGTACCCACGTTAGCATAATGCATCAACGAATATTCTTATTCCATAATACAAGAGTAGATAATAATAATACATAAGAGTGTGACAGCAGGCAAGCTCTCTGTTATCAGCTGTAGGTACATGCTATGTTCGCTAACGGCTGACCCCCCACAGACGTGTTTGTGCTCTTCAAAGAAATTCGCACGCTATCTTTACGTGTTAATGTTCGAAGCAGACGCACATTGAACCAACTGAGTAGTTGTGTTTTCGAGCTTTAACACATAAAGATAGCGAGCAAATTTCTTTGAAGAGCACATACACATTTGTGGGGAGGGTCAGCCGTTAGCGAACATAGCATGTACCTACAGCTGATAACAGAGAGCTTGCCTGCTGTCACACTTTTATATATTATGTACGCTTGATAATACATGCAAAGAAGTGTGAGAAGACCGTCATCCGAAAATTTGCCGGACAATTGGCTCTGTTTATTTAAAATAAAGAAAAACAGCAAAAATTTTAGCAATGGTTCGGGGTTTGCAGAAAAAATTCCCATCTGGGCTTGAAACCTGCATGTTGGCCGGTCATTGGCTGTTGGCCGGCCAACGGCCAACGAACGGCCAATTGGCCGTTGGCCGAGTCCGGCCAAGCCAATTGGCTTGGCTGACGAAAAATCCGGCCTACGCCCAAAACTAGTCCTTAAGAGGTCATTAAATTTGACATGTAAACTCAATATTTTCACGGCGGCATACCCTTTTTGGGAGATTCATCTTATAGTTGTTTAGGACTAAGGTCAAGTACAGAGAGAGAAGAATAGTGTTGCGAAGTGTCTCACTATCGCAGACACGCCTTTATTTGAATGAGTATTGAATGACTGAATTTGAATTGAGTGTAAAGTAGAGGGCCTGCACGGGCCGAATTTTTGCGGCCCGGCCCGGCCCGGCCCATCAACTGCTTCTGCCCGTCCCGTCAAAAGTTTCGGCCCGCCGGAGCCGCGAAATTTTTTAGTCCCAAAATTTTAAATTACTTTAATATTTTTCTTAAGCTTGTTTTTCCAAACAGAACCTCTGCTTTTCAGTGATTTTTCTAGGAAAAGTGTGTTTTTCCTAAAAAATGATTTTCGAGTTTTTAATGGTTTTTAAACGCAGTTTTAAGGACACAATTTTTGTCGTTCTACAAATGAAAGCAAACAGATACTGACTTGTATTGACAATTTGTATGACTGGAGCGTTAGAAAAACAAAAACATTTAAAATTCCCTAAAAGGTTACAGTGGCAGCATTTAAATATTGTACTTTTATTAAACCAGTTGAAATTCTGCAAAGTGCACATTTTTATTAGAATTAGTGGAGAATTAAACGAATTATAATTAGAAATAAAGAACTTTAGAAAGATGCAAATGCGCAGAAGGATCAATTTCAAAGAATAGTAAATCTTTGCTTCAGAAATTCAAAACTTTGATTCTTTAAACAGCGTTTTCTAAGAAAATATAAGGTTTTTAAAAAACATTGCGAACACACCAAATCAAAAATACTTACACTGTTCCAAATACCGCATATTACCCTAATTCAAAGTTTTATATTCTTATGTAGTAAATGTTAAACTGACTTAGATGAATTGAGGATTTGACATTAATGATGAGACTGGCGACAAATACATATCACTCATGAAAATAAAATGCTGAAGTTAACTGCGGAAAACCAGGGTTACTGTGAACGAAACATATTTCGGAAACACAAAACCTTTTAAGGTGGCGCTTGCATTATCGGGATTGTAGATATAAAATTTAGACCGATAGCTCAATTTTAAAGAAATTCCAGCTAAACTGATCTTGGTTGGCGGGGCATCTTTTGGCAACGGAGACCACGTGATTGGCTAGCTACCGGTATGGCTTAAAATTTCGAAATTTTATCAAAGCAGCAAACGACAACGCCGAATATACTATTTGAAAGAGCATAAAAAGCCCGTTACAACGATGTGCATATCTCTCCTGTATGTGGTTGCAATCAAAAGTTACAGGCAGTTGAATATATGACAAAGTTACGTTTACCATTCCCAACGCGAATGCTAAAGTAAAAACCAATCGTTCGGAAATGAATTCTACAGGGCTTTTCACGTTGCTTTTGTGTTGGATTTCTTTATTATTTTATGAAATACACTGTGCGACTTATTAAAAGCATAATATTTGCGAAAAACTGAAGTGATTAGTGCGAAATTTTTCATTTTGATTTTCTCATACATGCTGCGACCAAACTCGCTCAAATTTTGCATGCACGTTTATTTGACGGGTACGCAGGGGCAATTTTTTTAGTTTTTGTTTAAATCGTATATTCCGTGAGATATTGACTTTCAAAGTTTTCGAATATTCATAAAATGCTCAAAACTGCATAAATCGAAAAACTGAAAAAATTGCCCCTGCGTTATGTTAATTTACGCAATTGTGCCAAATTTGAGCTAATTTCATTCAGCCGTTAATGAGTGACAGCGTTTTGAAAATTTCAGCTTATCCCTCTTGTGTAAGTCGAAAGCCAGGTACTGGATTATTCAAATTCTACATATTGTTAGCATTTAGCACCAGCTACCTATGCTGAAAGTTTGAAACAGATTCGTTGGAAAATAAACTCAGGAGAACCGTTCCCGGTAATGCAAGCGCCCCCTTAAGCTAAAATATGAGTTACTGTTTTTACAGTTAAATCATTCAAAAAACTGATGGCGGGCCGGACTGTCGGCCCGCGGCCCGGCCCGGCACGTGAACTGTGGTCGTCGGCCGCGGGCCGTAATGCAGGCCTCTACAAAGTTGGGTTGGGACCCCCCTCTCTAACTTCTAGGGAGCGAACATTACAGAAAGGGATTCTTCGTTAACACTCCTAACATTTCTTACATGCATAGTAGTGTAAAGGTTTCTGACTCTTCACTGGTCACTTCACTTCACTTCAATGTACTCTTGGTAACAGCAACCCCATTTTCTTGAGTCATCATTTTTACTACTACACTGTAGACTATGCTACACTTGATAATTCATCAGTTAATTCCTTCATCTGGGAATTACCCAATGACTTTGATTTTTTCACAATAGACTGATGAGTCTGATAGCCTGTGATGAGTCTCAAAACACCTAAATATTTATAAAAATGGATGTTAGAGTATGTTTCTAAACAGGTTTCTACGTTTTCTTCCTACTAACTTTTCTGTAAAGCAGGTAGGAAAATGACATTTCAGCGTACCCAGCTTCCAACTGAAACGGGAGAAGCAAGAGTCGTGAGGGCTTTGAGGATCGTAGTGGCCTATTAGCACAATACATTTATAACCATGGTTCTACGGCTATAGAATCGTAGTTATAACCATGGTTATACCCCCAGCGTGCAGGTTACTAGTTTGCTACTCACACATGTAGCTACATGCTAACAAATTCGACTCGAATTTGTAGTGTTTAAATGTTGGATGGTGAAATACTGACACCGTGATCGTGGAAGGATTGTTTTTCACATTCATATCAGAATTCCATTCACTCATGGCTATTAATTCTATTTTAAATATTGCCAACGGTTAAGTGTTCAACAGAAAATAATATTCATCTTAACAGAATCATATCCTTCTTCTTTTCTCTTGCCTCCCAATTCTTCTTTATCTTCTTTATCCAGTTTACGTTTGAGTGATTGTACCCAGTTTAACACGGAAAATGTAGAACCAGTCGAACTTATTGCCGCGAATTAAGTTGGAAACTTGGATAGCTTCTTGCAGAACATACATGTTTTTATAAGTTGTTCTGAACAACCATATTTTATTTGTAAATAGGAACATTTTTGGCAGAAATTAGAGGATTCTAGGTGCAGGGCCTCCAGAATTACAGAAATCACTTCCACACCAGCAAACCAATGTTTTTTGCGAACCCTGAACGGCATTTATGATTTTTTGAATGCATGGTATTTCTTGCTTACTGTAACACCTAGAAACAATCAAAAAGCAAAAGATTGCTAAATCAGATAGCACAAACAAGTTATCATAAAACCATAAAAATATGAAAGAAACACGTTCTTTTCTTTAAACTTTATTAATCTAAGCTAGTAGTCCAAAATCGGCTTTTCCTGGATAGCACCAAATAAGATTAGCACTAACTGCGGGTTAGCTCAGGGCTAAGTGCTGGTTTCCATTCAAAATTGGGCTTAGTCCTTGGCTGATCCTCAGTTTAGCCTTAATCTTACTTGATGCAATCGAGGATAAGCTTTCATGGGAGACGTTACTTGCATGATACGTAATGTAATTTGGTTAGCTTCATCAATACGCAAATTTCAGCTTTAGACAAATATAAAACAATTACAAGACGAGATCACAACAATCTGAAAGATTAGCAGACCGCGTCCCGCGCAGCTTGTAACGTTTTTTATTACAAAAGATCCATGCAAATGCTCAAATGCAGTCTTGTCTCTACCTGACTCCTGCTTCAATTTGGAGAAATCCTGAAAATTTATTGCAACTGTCTTGTTTCTGTAAACTTTAGACTGATGTGACACTTTCATCAAAAGTTGTCATGTTCCTAGGCGATGAACTGGGAGCGCTTGCTGCTACACTTTCAATATCATACTATCGTTGAATACCTAATCAGTCGTTTCCAATCTCCTAGTCCACGAAGGGTTCATATCTCACGAACACGGTCAATTGGTACTATAAGAACTGTGGCAACTTGAAGATTTGGATAATCAAATTTTTTTGATATTTTTCAGAATCGATTGAATTCATAAGGCAAAGCGTTCTGTAAGTTTCATTAAAAATATTTAGGTTTCGAATAGTTATCAGTATTTCTCTAATCATAATCAGTCAAGTTTGACTGCTAGGACTATATAAGATTTTATGTAATTCCGCTTCGCTTCTAGTGCAGCCAGCTACTAGCAACTAAAACTGCAGTCTAAAAGACGCTAAAACTTTTTGTACGCTACTGGAATCGCATTAGCAGTACAAGCTGGTCACGTAGCAGATGTTAGACAACACTGTTTTAGTACGGATCAGAACCTCTAAAGTTAGTAACCAACCACAAGCTGCGTGCGAAATCCTAACCAATGAACGTTTATGCATGGATTCAACACTTACAAGTACATTAACCAGTAGAACTATTAATACGAACCCGTTAGCCAGCCAATGCAAACTGCCACATCCTAAAATTGGAGTGTCTTCGTATTTTCCCTTCCAGCCGTGATTATAAATTGTGACACATGCGTTAAAACTGGATTCACATTTAGTCCAACCTTCCTCATAATAGTTGTCATAACAAGAAATGGCCCAAGCACCTAGTATTATCCCAGCTGCTAACAGTGACAACAATGCTGTAAACATCTCACTAACGTTGCCAGCTGAAAACAATAAACTATGATTATGTCTCCACAATACAATACAATAGCAAGAGCAGCAAAAGAATATCACAAGGAGTCACACTCTATGTATTAAGGGGGGGCGCTACTTGGGTCGAAAATTCGACCCTCACCGATTTGGCTCAAATTGTGCTCATTGATAGTCCCTAGGGCCCTGCACAATCCATTGAAATTTGGGATGATTTCGTCCAGGAATAAAAAAGTTAAAGCCTTTCTGAATTTCCAATTCCTATTGAAAATGGCCTAAAATCGGAACTTTAGATTTTTTGCTTCTGACAACGATAGCTTACTCAAATCAAAACCGTTTGAAACGTTCTACGGCTTATTTTGGAGCTAAATACATTATCTAAAACTTGTCGAAGAGCTTTTTCCGAAATTTTGTTTCTAACTTTTGCAATATTCATTTCCGTGAGACAACCCCAAAAATAAGGCAAAATTGACATTTTTAGAAAATTTTCAAACTTTACAAATATGCACAATATCTACATCAATCGATAGCTTTTTCAATTCTAAAAAACTTTTCTTCTTGGCACAAACGTCCATTTTGCAGCTATTTAAAGTTATCGGTCAAAAACCGTATGTTCGCGAATTTTCAGTTTTTGTGTTTGTGGGGTTGTCTCACAAAAAGGATCGCTACGAAAACTAGAAACCTAGATTTGTAAAAAGCTCTTCGACAAGTTTTAGATAATGTGTTTAGCTCCAAAATAAGCTGCAGAACGTTTCAAACGGTTTTGATTTGAGTAAGTTATTGTTGTCAGAAGCAAAAAATCTAAAGTTCTGATTTTAGGCCATTTTCAATAGGAATTGGAAATTTTGAATGGCTGTAACTTTTTTATTCCTGGACGAAATCATCCCAAATTTCAATGGATTATGTGGGGCCCTAGGGACTATCAATGAGTACAATTTGAGCCAAATCGGTGAGGGTCGAATTTTTGACCCAAGTAGCGCCCCCCCTTAAAGGGTGAAATATCAAGCTATCAGCTGATCACCTTCAATAAATCGATCCTCTCCAGCCAAACTGGTGGTACTAGGTTAAGATTAGTATATTTTGTAAATGTATATGTTAAATATACAAGCATTGACCCCGACTTAGTTTGACTGACACCCACGTCCGACCGCCCGCAAATTAGACCCATCACTTAAAACAAATTCGCGCGCTATGCTTGTGAGATGAAGTTCGAAGCACACACGAATTAAACGAACACACAACTAGCTGCCAGCTTGCCAGCTTGCCACTTTGCCAGCTTAACCACGTAAACATAGAGCGAGTGGGCGTATCCCATGCGACCAGGACTGATTTGGGGGAGGGTCACTAGGGTCTAGGGTACAAGTTGGCGAGGGGTGGCCAACAGTTAGCGAACAGAGCAGTTTTCGCAAAGGTAACAGCATACCCAGTGCATACACCTATTATTTGTAATCTTGGTAATATGTTGACTTATGAAAAGTTGGGCACTACGAAAGCTAGAAGAATTGAACCTTCAGCTTGAACCTTTAACACAGTACGCTCAGTAAGCGAGCACTTAAGCTTCGGTGAAATAACCTGACGATTGAATTTCAGCTTGTTGAAAAAACCTAACTGCATTTTTTGACTGAAATTAAAGCAGTCTTCACGGGTTCCAATTTGCTTATAGAATTTAAAATAGTAACAGAATTCAACTTCCATATTAAGAAAACAAAACCCCGCACCTGACGATCTTAAATTTTTATCTGTAGCAACCAGAATTCACATAATTGTGCAATTAATCATTATGATAATTTGTTCGGGTTAACCATATACTATATAACTCAAAATGTGGAGATGAAGCTGTAGTTTAGAAATGTGAATAAAGCCAGTCATAAGTAAATTCGTGGTAAAAATTAATTAAGTACTAGCTAAACAGTCACGAGTTTGATTATTTTGTTTTCTATTCTATATGTTCAAGACCCTTGCGTAATAGTTTGTTGGACTGAAACCTTTTAAAGCCGGGTTGGCTATATGGGAATTTTCGAAATCTTAGTTTTCAGGGCAGAGGCCAGTTACCCCTGATAGTCTAAGACATTCTGGATTTGCTTCTTTTTTACTTCAACATTTCGACCCTATCTTGGGAGAATATTTACACTACTGCTGGAGAAATTGACTTTTTTGAGTTTCTATAGCTTTCCGCAGACAATGAAAATTTCGATGATTTTGAGACCTGTTCGAGTGTTGCATGCAAACGAATGGAGCGCCGACTGTAGTTATGCCCATAGGATAACGTGGGGGGGGGGGGGAATGGGGGGGTGCAGACCCCCACCCCAGACCGACAAAAAACGGGTAGACCCCCTCAGCGAAAAGGAAAAAAGGGCAGACCCTCTCCTCCAGAAAGCAAAAAAGGGCAGACCCCTCAGCAATTTTCACTGAAAATTGGTAATTTTTTAGCAAATTTTAGCGATTTTTTAAAAAATTTCTTAAAAATCGCTAAAAATTGTCATTTTTTCCGAGTTTTTGGTCAAAAACGTTAAAAATTCGCAAGTTTTGCAAATTTCGGGGCAGACCCCGATAAAAGTTCGGATTTTTTCAGGGGTAGACCCTTCGCCGAGGTCGGGGCAGACCCCCCCAGAATCGGACCCCGTGTTAATGTATGGTTATGCCGTTTCTCCAGGTTATAGGAGACGTCGTGCACATTAAAATAATGCATACTTTTTCGTTTCCGAATCAACTTTAGCACCTTGAAATCAGTTAGTTGACTTTCTTCAATGCAGGAAGCAAAAATATTTTTGCTCGTCTTTGACCGCTCCTAACCTTTTTCCGGATGCAACAGGGACTATGAAATGAAGAAAAATCAATTGTCTATCGATTGGTGGGAGTACTATCTTTCTGAGTGCTCGTAAGCGCTTTACCTACACGACGAGAGCTTTCGAATAAGATACATACTGGGCGATTTATGCAATTTTCCATTTTCTCCCGTTTTGCCATTTACCGTATCGAGTAATTCTATGCCGCATCGGGGTGAACCCCTCAGGTGTCCGAGAACACTTCACCCCTATCCCAAACCACACTTCACCCCCACCCCAACCCAACCACTTTTAGCCCATGGTAACCATTTTTGTCTGTTTGAACCCTGTCAAATTCGGTACATTGTGACGTTATGGTTCTACTTAAAAATTTTGGGCCTTTTCCAAATTACCCCCACCCCAAAAATTCTTAAAACTTGACCAAATGAGCTAAAATTTGGTATAGGGATGTCTTCGACTCGCTGAGTTCAAATATCGCAAAATATTTCGATTTCGCGAAATTCGATTATTTTTCGATTCGCGAGGGGGGAAAAGGGTGGCCGAAAACTTTTTTCTCTTCGATTTTGATGAAAAGTTGCATATAGGGGTTTTCTGGATTGCTGAGCACGAATCTGAAATCAGTTTTTCGATTCAGGTTTTCGTTAGCTCAATATAAGCGAAAGTTGTAAGCTTAAGATGTAAGCTAAGCTTAAGATGTAAGCTTATCCTGAACTAACGGAAAGCTGAATCGAAAAACTGATTTCAGATTCGTTCTCAGCGCCACAGAAAACCTTTATATGCAACTTTTCATCAAAATCGAAGACAAAAATGTTTCGGTTCCCCTTGGTCCCCACTCGCGCATCGAAAAAATCGAATTAAGCGGAAACGAAAAATTTTGCGATATTTGAACTCAGCGAAACATACCTTATATACCTAATTTTAACTCATTTCGTCACGTTTTCATATTTCAGGGGTGCTGGGGTAATCTGGAAAAGACCCAAAACTTTTATCCACTCATCGATGATACCTCGAAAAGAGCGTTTTAATTATACCCATCCTAGGCATTATTTACCTCGAAATACTAACAGTAACAGCTAACGTTAGACTATATTATGTGTAAATGAAATGTGTGTGACTGCTTTGTACTGCAGGACACCGTAGAAATTGAACCGAATAGAAATTGAACCGTAGAAATAGAAATGTACATGGAGAAAGATTGCGGAAAATGCTCTGACACTGATCTGATACTGATTTAGGGACGCAAAACACTACCAAAGTCTTTAAGTACTTGGTTTCTAGCCGTTATACTGAGCCTTTCAGATATGTATTAACATAAATAGGAACCAAAGTACCATTTCATTTCATTTGTTCCGACGGCTACTTAACAGTACAAGCAAATTAAAGCATTGTGCTCTTCACTGATCTTTTTGATAGTGATATAGAAAGAAATCCTATTTACATTTAAAGTTTAAATTATATATAATAGCATAAGTTATGGTATAAACAAACATAACCCTCAAGCAGGAAAAATTTCCTTTTCAGGAGATACTCGTTATTATTGCTTTTATTTGCTTGTTTTACTAATTCAGACTAGAGTCATTCGTTGCAGGAATGACGCAAAAATCCACAGCTCAGATGAAAACCTTGAAAACATAATATATTATATTAAAGGTTATCAGACAGTGAAACAGAAATCCTGTAGATGATAACTTTAACGCGTGTAGTATTTGTATCGGAATGCCGTCCGCTCAGTTGAAATGGAAAGGTTCGAGACTAAAATTTCAGGTTTTACTGACGTAGTGGATGACATCCGGAATGGCAAAAATTTTTTAATTTCATCAAGTTATTGTTCCTGAGCAAATTCAATCAATATTTAACATATATAGATGCATAATTTAAAATTAGTATTGTCGTTGAATTAGTTTTCATAAACTTTAAATTTCTTGATTAAGTGGTTGGCTTGCAGTGCAGAAGAAATTTTTAGAGATGGGGATGGGGGTTTGAGGTGACGTGGGTGCATGCATGATGCATAAAGATGTGTTAGGCGTAGTTTCCCTGGAACGTTGGGTCAGGCCGGAGGGGGGGGGGGTTGGAAGATTGGTGGTCGACCCAAGAAATGTGATGGGGGTACCCCTCAACCCCCCCCCAGAATTCGGACCTCAGAAGTTTCAAAAAATGCCCAAAAGATTTTCGGTAATTAATTTAGCCCTTTTTTCTTCAAAATAAGGCCTATTTTAAACGTTTTAGGCGTTTCTGCACCGTTATAAAGCGATTTTAAGTCACTTACTTATATTTTTTATGACCATTTTTCTGCCGAATTTAGCTTAATTTAGCCGAATTTTTGGGTCCGAAAATCGCTGGTGGGCATAGGTGTAATTGGGGGGGGGGGGGGTGTGGGGGGGGGTAACCCCCACAGCCATTTTTACAAACCCCCCCCAAAAATGTTTGGGGGCCCCCGGCCCCCCCTCACCTGGGGGGGGGGGGGAGTCGCGCCGAAGGCGCGAAAAATTGGCCAAAAATAGGGTAAATTTAGGGTAAATTCTGCTAAATTTTTCCAAAAAGTCCAAAATTTTGACTTAAAGTGTTTATTATTGCGAGAAATACACGTTTTTAACGGTTTTATGGACTTTCTGGCTCAATATTGACCTTATTTTAGACTTAGAAGCATGTTGGCAATCAAGTTTTCGAGTTTAAAACCCCTGTCTAATGTCAAAATTACTTCATAGTTGAATGTTTTTGGCATTAGCAATGGCTGAAAATGCGATTTTTGACATAAAAATAGAAAAAATTTTTTGGGGGAGGTTTGGGGGGTCGTGGGGGGGGTTGGGGGGGTCTAAAAAGGGGGGCCCCCCCAAAATTCCGGGGGAGGGAGCCCCCCCAACCCAAATCCCCGTTACACCTATGCTGGTGGGGCATAGGCAAGGCATAGTTTCCTTTGGGGAGTATCCCCCCAAAATTTTTGACCAATTGAACCCCCCCGCCCAGAATTTTTGACATACCCCCCCCCCCCAATTTTCGGCTACCCTTCCCGAACCCCCCCAGCGATTTTTGGACCCAAAAAGCTAGCTAGATTTGGCCAAAAAATGGTCATTTTTTGAAAAAATTTTCTAAAATTTTGACTTAAAATTGCTTTAAAACGGTGCAAAAACGCCTAAAACTTGAAAAAGAGGCCTTATTTTGAAGAAAAAAGGGCTAAATTACAGAACATTTTGCATTTTTGGTCATTTTTCGAAATTTCTGAGGTCCGAAGTCCGAATACTGGGGGGGGGGTTGGGGGTACCCCCCTCACCTCCCCAACCTTCCAAACTTTACCCCCCCCCCCACAGACCCAAGGTTCCAGGGAAACTATGGGCATAGGTGTGGGGGAGTGTTAGGGGGTGGGGGTGGGGGGACCCCCCCACATAGGTGTAATTGGGGGGGTAACCCCCCCCAGCCATTTTTCCAACCCCCCCCCCCCCTAAATTTTTGGGGGCCCCCGGCCCCCCCCCCCCCCCTGGGGGGGGGGGGGTAGTCGCGCCACAGGCGCGAAAATTGGCCAAAATTTGGGCATTTTTAGGGTAAATTTTGCAAAATTTTTCAAAAAAGTCCAAATTTTTGGCTTAACGTGTTTAGTATCGCGAGAAATACACGTTTATAACGGTTTTATGGACTTCTAAACTCAATATTGATCTTATTCTGGACTCAGAAACATGTTGGCAATCAAGTTTTCGAGTTTAAAAACACCGTCTAATGTCAAAATTACTTAATGCTTTCATGTTTTTCGGCATTAGCAATGGCTGAAAATGCGATTTTTGGCATAAAAATTGAAAAATTTTTTGGGGGAGGTTTGGGGGGTCGTGGGGGGGTTTGGAGGGGGTCTAAAAAGGGGGCCCCCCAAAATTTCGGGGGAGGGGGCCCCCATCCCAAATCCCCGTTACACCTATGCCCCCCCAACAAAATGACAAATTTTGGCGCCCCCCCCCGCTTTTCAGCTTTTTGCTACCCCCCCCCCCCCCAGATATTTGGCCAAAAGTTGCCAAAAATGTCGTAAAATCGAAAATTTAGGGGGTCCCCCCACCCTCCGTCGGAACCCCCCTCAGATTTTTTGCCCAGCCACACCACATCTATGGGGACCCCTCCCCCCAAATGGAGCGGTCGCCAACCCCCCCCCCCCCCCCCCCCCCCCAACCCCCCCCCTACCCCCCAAATCGATTTTTTCAGACCCCTCCCCCTAAAAATTTTCAAGCCCCTACCTAAAATTTTGAAAATTTTTAGCTAAAAATTCGAAATTTGTTCAAGAAATTCCAAGATTTAGCGAAAAATTGCTAGAATTCGTTTAATTAAGCTAAAAATCGTTAAAAATAATGGAGGAAATTTTTCAATTTTTAACGAAAAACCGACTTTTTTCGAAATTTTTCGCCGACCCCCCCCCCTAGAAAAATTTTCTTACCCCACGCCCCAAACCGCCTTTTCGCGCCCCCCCTCCTTTTTCGCCAAACCCCCCCTCCCTACTTTTTTCTGAAACCCCACCCACACTTTTTTCGCCAGCCACACTGGGGGGGGGGGGGGTTCGGGCATAGATTCCCTGGGCTGCCTGGAACATTGGGTCTTTGTCTTGTGGGGAAGGGGGGGAAATCTTGGAAGGTTGGTTGTCGACCCAAGAAATGTGATGGTGGGTGCCCCCCCAACCCCGTCCAGAATTCGGACCATTTTTCGGCCAAACTTTTTAGGGGGCCGGGGCATAGGTGTACCAGGCTATAGTTTACCGCCTGTGAGGCTGTGAGACCCTCCCCACGGAGAGGCCAGACCCCCTCCCCCAAGTAAAAAATGCAAAATTTTTGAAATTTTTTGGAAATGCTAAAATTTTTGGAAAAATTCGAAAATCTGGCTATAAATCAGCTATAAGCTGCTAAAGATGGTTTTTCATAGCAATTAAATGGTCATATACACAATTATAAACCCCACAATCTGGGTTAATTTAGGCATATTTTAGCACAAATATATCAATTTTTAAGCCCTATTTTTGCATAACAAAACTATTGACAGAAGCTTTTGAGTACGTTTAATGTATATACTGTATATACATCGAAAAAGGAGCATTTTTAGCTAAAAACTTGTGTTCGACCTTCTACTCCCCCCCAACCCAAACAGGTGGTACACCTATGGGTGGGGGCGTAGGTTTAACGGGGATTTCGGTTGGGGGGGTCTTCTCTCTCCCTCGGAATTTTGGGGGCCCTTTTTAGACCCCCCAAACTCCCAAAAAATTTTCCATTTTTATGCCAAAAATCGCATTTTCATCCATTGCTAATGCAGTCGGGGGAGGGCCGGGGGCTCCCAAAAATTTCTGGGGGGGGGGTTGGAAAAATGGCTGGGGGAATTACCCCCCCCCATTACATCTATGGTCGGTCGGGGAGGGGGTAGCCGACAGTTGGGTGGGGGAGGGTAGAGTATGTCAAAAATTTTGCGATTGGGTAAAATTGGTCACAAATTTTGGGGGAATAATACCCCCCCTCCCCTCCGAAGAAAACTAAGGTGTTAGGGGGCCTTCCACCAAAACAACAAAATTTCGATTTTCAGATTTTGATCCCCCCCCCCAGATTTTTGGCCGAAAAGTGGCCGAACATGCTAAAAATGGCCCCTCTGGAGACCCCCCCAGGACCCCCATCCCTCCCTCAAAAGATTTTTCAATTTTTATGCCAAAAATCGCATTCACCCCTCCCCCTAAAATTTTTCAAATCCCTATCTAAATTGTTTGAAAATTTTTAGCCAAAAGTTCTAAATTTTTCAAAAAATTACCAAAAAATAACGAGAAATTGCAAAAATTTGTTTACTTACCTGAAAAGTCGCTAAAAATATATAGGCGAAAATTGAGGAAATGTTTCAGTTTTTTAACGAAAAACCCATTTTTTGGTTTCCCCCTCTCGAAAATATTTCTTACCCCTCCCACAAACCGGATTTTTCAGACCCCCTCACCCTTTTTTCAATCCCCTACCCCACTTTTGTCGCCAGCCACACCCACACCTATGAATGGGAAAGCCCAAAAAGTGGGGGTGGGCCCGATTAGATTAGGGGGAGCCCAAAAAGTGGGGGGCCCATCTAAAGTAAACCCAGGTATATATCTGGTATGATTAGCCTGGTGGGCGGTTTTACTGGTTTTTAGGCCGACTGAGGATGGATCCTCCTCGAAAAAAGAGAAGAACAGAGAAATCGGTTTCGTCTTCTGCAAAAAATCGGGTTTGTGATGAAAAGAGGAATTGCTTACGTGAATTGGAGGATCAATATCTGGAGTTGCTTATTGAATTATTTTTTCTTGAGGTATGTATTTATTCAAATTTTGTTTCTAGGCATATTTAACGGCTAGTGTTAGAAATTTGAAGTATATACATACATGTTTCCAGTTACCACTTACCACAGTCAAATTAACATTGACAAGTTAAAAATAATTTACTCTCTTTGTTGTTCAAACAAAAGCTGTGAGGATTGCAAAATTTAATATTAAATATTATATCCGTCACACACAGGTCGCGTGTAGATTTCAAATTGCTCTTCAACAGAACGTTGCAAGTAGCATAATTTATGATTTTATTGTTTTTATTGTTTCTTATATATACCACCAGAATTGAAATTTGGTTTTTGTTTCAGAACAATGGAAATCTGTGCGATTATTGGCGCTGGCGTGAAGACGTGAATCCTCGCCTGGTCGCCTATCTCCGGGACAACCGCTTGAATGCAGCCGCTGGTGACAGCTTTGATGCGGAAACTGTCTGTCGACGTCACTATGAACGGCTGCAACGCAGACGTCAACAGCAGCAGCAGACTGCTGCTGATGCTCAGGGCGCTTCTACGTCCACCGGTACGTTGTGTATATATTATATATATATCATAGGGGTCGCGGCAGCGACCCCTATAATATGTGTGAAAAGTGGCTGGAGACAGTGTAAAATAAGCTGCGCAAAATCCTGCGCAGATTTTAGTATGTCTGTGAAGTTTCAACCCCGTATCACTTACCGTTGAAAAGTTGCGCCCCGGACCGGTTATGGCGGCGATGTTTTTTTCCGGTTTCTCCTATTTGATAGTTGTATTGTACATAATGTTCGCCGCTTTCACGTGATCTGGAGCGGTGGGCCAACCTAAAGGGCTATGGGGTCTAGTAGTACGCCGCAAAGTCGGCTCATAGCGAAAAGTGACCATTTTTGTGGTCGTCGCTCAGGTCGAACGTTACGGGCTAGAGCTGATTTCTTTTTATATTCAGAAATTACATATATTGAACTAACTAACGGTCCAGGTTGCGTTTCTCTATCACCTCCCTAGCGACCACAGTGGCCCGTCAAAAATGGCGAAAATTCGAAAAATGAAAAATCGAAATTTCTCGCTATCTATTCAACTTTGAAAGCTCAAATCTTCCATACAATGGTTTTCTGGCACGGAGAATCGATTCCCGCAGTCCGTTTTACCGTCAGACCCACCCATCTTGCTGAGCTGGTTCCACTTTGCCGTCGGGAGGGTCAAGTCGGAAAACGCTTCCTGGAGGTCCATAGTAGGTTGTACCTGGCCTCTCAAAACTTTGTCTATAGGGGTTTTCTGGTGCGCCCAGCTCATTCCCGGTATCCGTTTTGCCGTCCTACGTGCCTATATTGCTGGGCTGGTTCTAGTTTGACGTCGGGAGGGTCAAGTCGGAACGGAAACCGCTTCCTGGAGGTCCATAGTAGGATTTACCTGGCCTCTCAAAACTTTGTCTATAGGGGTTTCTGGTGCGCCCAGCTCATTCCCGGTATTCGTTTTGCCGTCCGACGTACCTATCTTGCTGGGCTGGTTCCATTTTTTCGTTTTGAAGGGTCAGTCGGGCGGGGGGGGGGGTCAAGTGGTCGAAAATAAATTTTGTCAAAAGTGGTCAAATTTGGTATCAAATGAAAGCCCTAAGTGAGCTGAGCAACTTTTGTCATAGAACTGCATACCCAAAGTGGCTGTAGAGTGCTGTGGTGGGGCGGGGTGGGACTTAGGCGATTTTGGGTCAGAAATAAAAATTTTCAAAAGTGGTCAAATTTGGTTTCAAATGAAAGCCCTAAGTGAGCTGAGCAACTTTTGTCATAGAACTGCGTACCCAAAGTGTCTGTAGAGTGCTGTGGTGGGGCGGGGTGGGGACTTAGGCGATTTTGGGTCAAAAATAAAATTTTTCAAAAGTGGTCAAATTTGGTTTCAAATGAAAGCCCTAAGTGAGCCGAGCAACTTTTGTCAAGAACTGCGTACCCAAAGTGGCTGTAGAGTGCTGTGGTGGGGTGGGGTGGGGACTTAGGCGATTTTGGGTCAAAAATAAAATTTTTCTAAAGTGGTCAAATTTGGTGTCAAATGAAAGCCCGAAGTGAGCTGACCAACTTTTGACATGGAACCATCCACCAATAGTTGCTGTGCCAAATAACGTCACGTGCCTATGGAACTTTTGTCTTTATATACTTCTTCTTCTGTGGCGGCCGGCGGACGAATCCATATGGGGAGTCTTCAGCTCCAAGCCCAGCACACGTCTAGCAATGGGGTCAAAAGGGGAAGCCCGGAATAGGGCCAAGTTAGGGACAGCCGGAATGAATGGCATATTGGACCCACAAGCTCGGTAGCATAATTTAAGGGCCTGGGGGCTTCCAACTCCAACATGGCTGAGGGAAGGATCAGCCATGCCCCGCAGAATTGGAAACCATTTAGCGCCGTTGACCAGACGGATGCCAGGGGACACCTGTGGGGATCTCCATTTGATGGGGTCCGTGTCCATCGGATTTCCCACGGAGGCGGTACCATTGCCCCCCTTTATATACTATCTTTATATACTTCTTCAACCGGAATTTAAAGGATATATATATATTTAGACACAGCCAACACACACATATTATCCTCTTTTGTGCGGAGCATTGTTGTTACTTGTATATATATATATATATTATACGTATACAGGCCCGCACCCAGGATTTTGAAAAGGGGGGGGGTCCAAGCAAGGCCGCACCCAGGGGGGGGTTCAAGGGGTCTAGACCCCCCCTTTTGGGATGACAAAATGGAAAATTTTTGCTATTTTTATGGCAAAAATAGCAAGTTTTAAAAAATTTTACTTTTTGCAAGAAATAAACGTCCAATGTACTGTTTTTTGGGCAAAAATGCAAAAATTCTTCAACTTCTGGGGGGCTCCGCCCCCAGACCCCCCCTTGCGTTTTACCTTGGACCCCCCCTTTCAAAATCCTGGGTGCGGGCCTGGGTCCCAGGGAAAATGCAACGGGGGGTCTGGGGGGCGGAGCCCCCTCTCTGAAAAAATTTTTGCATTTTTGCCCAAAAACAGTACATTGGACGTTAATTTCTAAATTAACGCGCCGAAGGCGCGAAAATTTTTTAAAAATAGCTGTTTTTGCCATAAAAATAGCAAAAATTTCCCATTTAGTCATCCCAAAAGGGGGGGTCTAGACCCCTTGAACCCCCCCTGGGTGCGGCCTTGTACGTATATATATAATATATGAGTATTGGGTATATTCGTATATATAGTTGGTTACAATAGAAAAGACGGAAAAACGGGTGTATAGTATGCAAAGAGGATATATAAATAGATTTTGGTGCATTTACAAGCGATTTATGCGAATAGTATGTATGTATGTATAATAACCTCATTATGTTCATAACATTATAGTCAAACGGTAGTTATACATTATGTTACTACATATGCTGCTATTATTTTGTTTTAGCCGTTAAAACTGAGGTCATGGATGTGGATAGTGCTGAGATGGCAGGAACCGCAGATGGCAGGCCATCGGAACCCGTTGTATTTGGTAGGATAGCCCTAGGCCTAAACCTAAGCGGCGTATCCAGGATTTTGAAAGGAGGGATTTTAGAATTTTTAACAAAGGAGGCGGGTGGGGGGGTAAGCTTTGTACAAGAGGAATTTTTCAAAATTTTCATTTTCGCTGAGTATTATAGGCTAATTTTGCCGGAGCCACTTTGCACTGAAATGTTGACAACATTCCTTTTCACCTTTTGACTAATTCAAAAGGGAGAATTTTAACCACCAAAATTTCTCTCTTCTGGATACGCCTACATACGTATGCTAAGTAAGTAAATTGTGCATGCTTAACGTAGGTTGGTATTTGCATTGCCTTTTTGTTTGTTTTTATTTTCTGATTGTTGTTTTGGTAGATCTGAATTTGGCTTTTTTCTTTTTTAGAATTGGCCCCACCTGACTCGGAGCCGGCCTCTGTCAGTACCGTTGATGATGGAAAACTGATGCCATGTTCCCCGGTAATTAATTAAATTAATTTAATTAATATCGGGTCGGAGTGGAAGCTTAACTACCACTGTTAAGTTCTCTGGTGTTTAGGCTAGTGTGGAATCAAGGTTCTGGGGGGGGTTATTTTCGTGTGGTTTTTTCGGCCCCACGACCCTCACTTTTTTGTGCCTCGTTTGTCGCTGCTTTCACTAGATCAAATTTTAAACCTGTCAGTCAACTCGTTGCTCATTGAAAAATCAATGCAAAACTCTTATTGAAAATAGATGGTCAATTTCAAATCAAAATAACCTGATTTTATTGTAAGCCCCTGATGAGTCCCACAATCAGGTCAGTCGGGCATAACAAGACGATCCGCAGTGGAGCACAGCGTCTTTCGACGCTCCAAGCCCCTAGCGCAGATGGGTGGGATCCAGAAGCAAACACGGGCATTGTCTTCTTAGTGAATGACGACATTTTTGTCTGACAGTATACAGTTGTTGATGTTTGGACTTTGTTTCAGGTTCCTGGACCCAGCGGTTCTAGTTCTGGCCCTCAGGCCCCTCTAAAAGTGGAGCCCACCGGAAGCACCAGCACACTAGCTGAT
Organism: Trissonchulus latispiculum; assembly: GCA_030248195.1. Lineage (NCBI taxonomy): Eukaryota > Metazoa > Nematoda > Enoplea > Enoplida > Ironidae > Trissonchulus > Trissonchulus latispiculum. The sequence goes on from JASAND010006202.1 coordinate 63,231, forward strand.
ACTAGCGCGGGCGGTGGGCCTAGTTCTGCCCTGGCCAGCCCCAACCAGGAAGGCATTGCAGAGCAGGCTAAACAGGTATAGGTTTTAGACTGTCGGGAGATTGCTGTCGAAAGGTTACACGTAAATTACTATTACACGTCGTTTATTGTTATTGGCAATCCCTTACCACATACCTACGTTGTATATATATAGATATTGGTTGTGCTTTTTTAGTTTAGGTACTTAACGGTATCTGGTCGTTCATTGTCTCTCTGATGAATCCAACCCTATTAGGAAAAACTCCCTTAATTAGACTGGCTGCTCAGTTAGGTTTCCATCTCAGAGGGAAGGTTAGACATGTGCTGGGGCAGAAGTTTAGCAAAGAAAAGGAAATGCTGTGTGAAGCTTCTTTTGACAAACTAAATTTTGAAAAAGATTTGAATTTAAATTTATGCTTTTAATGACATATGAACTGGCCGACCCTTCTGATTTCATTAAATATACATTTTTCCGCATTTAGCACTAGCCTGCTTGCCTGTGTATTCTACGCTCTTACATTGCTTTCGGTAGTAGGTAGTTTAGAATTTCTCGCAGAGTTGTGTTAACTTCAAATCGCGTTTTCCCACTCTCACTTTGCGCCTGGACTACAACAGAAAAAAATAAGTGGTCATTTGGTATTTTGCAGTTATTTTCAGCAAAAAACCTTTGTCACAAAGAAATAATGAAAACCGCCTGCCATACAGTGACTATAGAGCAAAGCCTTGGTCCGAAACAGGAGAGAGTCAATGAGCCAATCAATAGTAATAATATTTGTAAATTTACGGTTGTTTCAGGAAGCCTGGGTCCTAAACCGGATTGCTGCGCTGCGCCGCGAAGGCCTCTGGTCCGTCAAACGACTGCCCAAATGCGCCGATCCACCACGAAATAAGACGCACTGGGACTACCTCCTAGAAGAGATGCAGTGGATGTCGGTGGATTTTGAGCAGGAGGCCCGGTGGAAGCATGCGGCTGCCAAAAAAGTAGGGGGTGGGGCTGGGTAGGGTTGCTTGTGGATATAATAATTTTTTATATAATTAATTGGAGGGGAGGGGTTGCAGCCTGTGCTTTTAAAGATTAAAGAGATAAATTTGGGAGGGAGGGGGGGGATGATTTGAGGTATTCAGCATTGCAGAGGGATGGTCAGTTTTTTTGAGGTGTAGAGATTTTTTTAACAAGTTTAGGTCCCAGTTGTTTGACATGTTTTGTTTGTCTGTTCAAAAGTCCTACCCGCCATGCAATCTGTGGTCCCATATGGACATTTTTTGGAATTGATAGTAATTTTGGATTTTATTTTTGTAATGAATCCACCAGAAAGCACACCATCTTGCCGAAAAAAAACTGTCATGGACATTTTGATTGAGTGGGCTAGTGTTTGGCATAACACTGTTTAAAGTTTCTAGAGATGTAAATATGATGTGTGAACGTATTTTGTTACTTTGTTCGTCGTTTGTCTTTTTTTATTTAATATTTTTCAATCATTTCAGGTGGCCAGCCTGGTCTGCAAAGCCTGGCGTGATCAGGAGGATATGCTGAAAAAGTTGGAGCTGGAACGAGAACGGGATTTGCGCCGTACGGCTGCCGTGATTGCCAAAGAGATTCGAATCTTTTGGAAAAATGCGGGAAAGGTACGGTACATGCGAGATGAGATATTATACGTGTTAATCTCTGATGAAATGGCGTAAACGTTTTACACATATGTATGTACACGTTGATAAGATTTGAGGCGGAAACTTAAATACACATAATAAATATGTAGCTCAAAAAAGGGTGGCATGTTTGTTGTCAAAGGAGCACCTGTATTTTTGTCAATTTACTTAATTAATTCCTGCCAGCTTCGTAGGCTTTTACCAATGATCTCAAGACGTTACCATTATCATGAAATGCAGACTGTTTAAGTTTTTTTGTTAGTTTTTACTTAATTATTTTTTCTTCTATAGGTAATTGACTATAAAACGAAATGTCTGCTGGAGGAGAAGCGAAAGCGAGCCCTGGATATGCATCTGAACTTTATTGTGGATCAGACAGAGAAGTATAGCAACTGGCTGCAGGAAGGGCTGACTGCGGGTTCTGCGGCTGCGAATCGAGCCGCAGCGAGCTCGAGACTGAGCCACGGTGGCTCTGGTGGCTCTACTGGGGCGGCCGATCCGGATGGTAAGCTGGGGAGGGGATGGTAAGGGATTGGGTTTTTTCTGGGTGAAAACTAAGTGGTGAAGGAGATGAAAGGGCAATCTAAATAGCAGAAGATAACCTGGTTTTAACTAATGATTAGCACCGGGGTCGCCGTAATATGGGGGCAGATTATAAAAAATAAGGACAATTTTTCCTCTCCATAATTCAGCGAACCTAGAAAACTTATGGATGAAAATTTTACCAAAACCCCTTGAAATTGTGCAATTTGTAGAAATACTGTAGCTAAGTGTCACAGAATGTTTGATCAATTCACATCTTTTTTGAAAAATTGTTTTTGACAATTTGACGTCACATTTATAATAACTCACGTATATACTGTGATTGCTTGCCCGGGTTTTCACCGTTAAAATTTAAATTTTTTTATTTTCCTATTTCTGATTTTGTGGACTTTTTGAACTTTAGCCGTCAGTTTCTATAATCGCCAACGCTCAGATCACTACTTTGTTGTTTTGCTTTCAGCTAATTTCATTAAACTAGTTTAGACTGTTTTGAAAATTTTGAAATTTTTAAAACTAAATTTTTGTTTGAATTTCCAGGCGATTTCGACGAAGCGGATGCCCAGAGCGAACCGGACGACGAACGGACCATTGCCCGGGCAGAGCGCCAGCTGGACCGGACAGAGGTGGCCGATGAGGTGGCCCAGCTGCAGGCGGAAGCGGATATGGATCTGGATGATCTGGTGGATCTCCTGCCGCCCGGATATCTGGACCAGCCGCCTCCCCCGCTCACCCCCTCCCTGGATCCTTCGGAATCTACCAGGGGGGCTGAGGTACGTACGTCTACGGCTAGTTAACTACCTGTGAGGACTCATCATGTATTTTACATGCTACGAAGGAGCACTCTTTTGATTCTTGTAAATTTAGGGGAAAATGGCGGTTTCTGCTTTTCTTGTGGTGGCGACCAGGCCCGCACCCAGGATTTTGAAAAGGGGGGGTCCAAGGTAAAATGCAACGGGGGGTCTGGGGGGCGGAGCCCTCCAGAAGTTGAAAATTTTTCGCATTTTTGCCCAAAAACAGTACATTGGACGTTAATTTCTTGCAAAAAGTAAATTATCGCGCCGGAGGCGCGAAAAGTTTTTAAAAATAGCTGTGTTTGCCATAAAAATAGCAAAAATTTTCCATTTTGTCATCCCAAAAGGGGGGGTCTAGACCCCTTGAACCCCCCCCTGGGTGCGGCCTTGGTGGCGACCGAATGGGCTGCCGTCTTGTACAATTCTAGGCCTTTGTGTTTGGTTTTTGCGTGATTTTTAGGTTGTTTTGTGGTTGCATTTTGCTGATAAAACTGGCCTTTTCCTAGATACCGAAACTTCTGTGGGTGGGGGTGGTTTTCGAAAAATGTTTTAAAACAGGTTCTATAATTTGCTGCTAAAAATGTTTTGCTGCCGTTTGAACTAATAACTAATTTTAATTTAAGCTAAAAGTTGTTTAAAATATTAAAAAAAGACCCAATAATCCGGTGATGCCGGAAACGTTTTTTGAAAATTTACCTTGATAACCCTATTTTTCCTGGGCACTTTTACCTTCTGGGGGGAGGTAGACCCGAATCTTGGAGGGGGGGGATTGGGAGATTCTGGAGGGAGGATCCTATTTCTGTGGGGGGGCATCCCCACCCCTCCTCCCTGTAGAAAAAAGCCAAGCAAAATTCTTTTCTGAAGAGCAACAATACAGATGGTAGATGGTAAAAGTGTATATTTTGTGTTCCTTGTACATTTTTTCATTTTCCGTTTCTTTTCAGTTTTCTGATGAATTTTTTGTGCTCCTCAGTTTTTAGCCTGTTTTAATGTCCTAATTTCGTTTTTCCATTTCTTTTTTCAGTCTTCTGAGGAGGATTCTGAACTGGGCGGATCGGATTTGGAAGAGGCGGAAGCTGAAGAAGAAGATGAAGAAGAAATTGGTGATGAAAATGAAATTGCAGGAGAGGATACTGCCAGTAGAGATACTCCTATGCCAGAGACAGAGGCTAAACAACAAGTATGAAAGGGAAAATTTCTAATTTCCTTATCGTGAAGGGGGATTGTGACATTTTTAGAAATATTTTTGCTGCTAAATAGTCTATGTGAAGTTTTTGTTTTGATTTTTCCCATTGATGGGTGGGGGGCGGGCGGTTGTTTTCTTGAAGCATGTCCTTTAAAATTGTGCTATTAAATTTAAAAATTTAAAATGTTTAGTTTCAGTTGCCGACACGGATAACTTGATTAGAACATTATTCTTTCTGTTAATAAAATAGTTCCGGCTTCGACTGAGGCTTAGAATTGTAGTGTAAGATGATTTCTGCCAGAGATGTTTATTTGAATTTTTTTGCCAATTTTGATCAGCTTTTATGATTGTGTAGTTTCGTTTTTATTGCTTTAGATTTATGGTTGAGAAAATTGTAATTTTTTGTATTAATCAATTCTATACGTATATACTCTTAATCATTATTGTTTGATTAATTTCTAGGACGAACAATCCAAACCGTCAACGTCTGGACGACGTGTCCAAGTACGTAGAATTTTTCTACCTCTACTAATTTAAAAAAATTGAAAAATTAAAAAAATTTTGTTTCCCTTTTAACTGTCTCTTCTAACATTTGTTGTTTTATTAATTTTTAATAAAACTGTTAAGAAGTTGTAGCTGCCTTATTATGTTCTGTGAAAGGTCCCTAGTACATTTTCTCTCCAAAGATTTCAGTCTTAATTTCTCACACTGTATTTTTGTTTTTTGTAATTTTTGGTTTTTTCTGATTTTTCCGTTTTTTTTGCAGTCAGAGGACAGCCAGGAACGTGAAGAGGAGTTGGTTCATATTGCGGAGGCCGTGGAAAAATTCCAGCCAACTGGCTATACATTGGAAACGACTACGGTGCAATAATCATTTCTAAAATTTTAATAATTTAAATAATTTAGATTTTAAATTTTTTTGGCATATTTTTCGCCCTAACAAGAAGGTCTAGACGTTTTGAGCCTGTCAGAAAACTTGTCGCATTCGCTTTGAAATTAATGAATAACAGTTAGAGTATTATGCTTTTGTTTTGTCGTTTTTTGAGTAGTTTTTTCCTCTTATTTTCTTCTTAGGTGGTAACCCCGGTTCCCTTTCTACTGAAGCATAAACTGCGCGAATATCAGCATGTGGGGCTGGACTGGCTGGTTACCCTGGATGATAAAAATTTGAATGGAATTTTGGCAGACGAAATGGGTCTGGGGAAAACCATTCAAACCATTGCGCTGTTGGCTCATTTGGCCTGTCAGAAAGGTGAGTATATTTACCCCCCCCCCTCCCCTAGTTTTGTGGTATTTTCTTCCATTTAAAAATTAAAAGATCGGATGGGGGGGCTACAGTGAAACAGCAGCCGGAGAAACAAAAATTCAGGTCTGTGATAATTCCGTATACGCTCACCTGTTGCATACCTAGTTTACAGTACTCTTTTATGTTTTCTTCCATGTTTTAGAAAATAAATTGATGGAATTGTAAGCCTGAAAATGGGTTTTGCTGTTGTAGCTGTACAGATGTGAAACCAATGACATCAAATAGTGCTTTTCAACAGCAAACAAACTAACAAAGCAGCAGAAACTTGGCTGGGCAGCGAGCTACTAATGAAGACATAATTGCTTATGATTATTTTGTATGGCTAGTAATTATGACAGAATAATGCAAATTAAGCAACTAAATATTGAACTATTGAACTTATTATTGAAATACGTATATAACGTCCTATTTGTTTAATTAACGGAATGGTCCGGGGAAATAGTAGGATATCCTATCTTTTTTCGAAATTAGAATTAAAAATTCAATTTTATCAGAGAAGTTATGATTAATGAGCTACAAAGAATTTTAACTCAATACATTAATTTTAACAGGGGTGCGTCTACGGAACTAGATGCCTTTTGCCCAAAAGGTCAATCTTACCCGCAGAAATTCTAACTGAAAGTCTAGTGTGCGTCTACGGAATTATCACCGGCTGGTCTATATAAATTTTTAAATAATAATTTCATTGTTGTCATGTTTTTTTGAACTTTCAAGGTATTGTTTCCTCATTCTGGAATTTTTTGTAGGAGGAAATTGTTGTTGTTGTTGTTTTTTGGTCAATAAATTTCTTTCTCAGTTTTTTCTTAATTGTTGTTTTTTGGTCAATAAATTTCTTTCTCAGTTTTTTCTGCTTCTACTTTTTCCAGAAAACTGGGGTCCCCACCTGATCATAGTACCCACCACTGTGATTTTGAACTGGGAAATGGAGTTTAAGAAATGGTGTCCGGGCTTCAAACTGCTGACCTACTACGGCTCGCCCAAGGAACGGGCCGAAAAGCGGCGGGGCTGGACCAAGCCGGATCAGTTTCATGTCTGTATCACGTCCTATAAGCTGGTCCTGCAGGATCATCGGGCCTTCCGGCAGAAAAAGTGGCGTTATTTGATACTGGATGAGGTAGGGGTTGAGGGGGAATTTTTGACACCTAATTTGCCTAAATTGTAGGGGGGCTTTGGGATTTTTTATAAGTGTTTGAGCATAATGAGATTAGTTAGCGGGAAACTTTAACCTCAACAGTTTGGATTTATTACTCGCCTATTTTTCTTGAATTTTAAATTCTGTGATTTTTTATGAATTGATGATTGAAATTGTTTGGCAGACTGTGGGTCTATCTAATTATTGGCGAAATTTAAAATTTCCTATTGATAACTAAATTATTGAATTTTTAGATGCAAAACTTAATTGTGAAACTTTTAGTGTTGTTTGTGGCGTAAAGAGTTTGTTGTTTATTTCTTGGAGGAACTGGCATTCTTTTTGTATGAATTTACTGACTTTGCTGGAATGCAAAATATTTTTGATTTTCTATTTTTAATTCCTTTCTTTTTGTTTTCAGGCCCAGAATATAAAAAATTTCAAATCCCAACGCTGGCAACTGTTGCTGAATTTCAACAGCGAACGTCGCCTACTGCTTACAGGCACCCCCCTTCAGAATAATCTTCTGGAACTCTGGTCTCTGATGCATTTTTTGATGCCCAGTATTTTTTCATCGCATCGCGATTTTCGCGAGTGGTTTGCTACTCCCTTGACGGGAATGATTGAAGGCTCACAAGAGTATAATGATAGTGTGGTCAAACGACTGCATAAGGTGGGTGGCAGATTTTTGTGTTTTTGTTAATTTTTAGAGGGGCTAAGCTTATTCTAGGAAACTTTTCTTTGGCGGGGGGGGGGCGAGTCATTTGGGGGGGGGTGGAATTTTTCAGCATTTTTCTAAAAAACATGCTAAAAATTGCGCTATTTTTTGTAGTAATCGTCAAAAATATGCGGATTTAGTGCTTAAATAGGCTAACATGGAGTAAAAAATCTCCGTCGAAGCCGGAAATTTTGAAAATTTGGTCAGCGATTTTTTCAGTGCAAAAGTTGGTACCTAAAGGGGCACCCACTTTTTTAGAGGGGGGAAGGGTGTTTATGGGGGGCCCCCCACCCCCTTCCAGTAGAACAAGCCCAGAGGGTGGGTTGGGTGTTTGCAAAATTTCTGGGGTTTTTTAGTTGAAAGTGGCGGACTACAGTTTTGTTGGAAGAGGAGGGAAAAGTCAAAGTTTGGGAGAAATTTTTTAGATTATTTTTATTTAATGATTTATTTTTATTAAAAATTTCATATTTAATAAAGCAGTTTTCGGTGATGTGTCTATTTGAGAGGGCAATTTCTTCTGCTTAGATGTTTTCTAAGTCTGTGAAGATAAGTAAGCTCTTTTTTGATTTCCTGATAGCCGTTGGTGTATTTTGGAATTTGACATTTCTGAAAAATTCAGTTGTAATTAATTTTGTTTAATTTTGCAGATTTTTCAAAAAAATATGGGTTCGTTAGGCGTTTTTCTATTCCAAAATAGTTTCATTTGGGCAACAAAAACCCCAGTTAACGTCATTTTTTAGTGTTTGGCTATTCTTGACGACTGGAATTAATTAATTAATTAACGTATGTAGTTAACAAATTTATTTCCAAAACTATTTTATATTTTACAGGTCCTACGACCCTTTCTGCTGCGCCGTCTGAAATCTGAGGTAGAAAAACAGCTTCCCCGAAAGTATGAACATCTAATCCTCTGTCGTCTGTCCAAACGACAACGCTTCCTGTACGACGACTTTATGTCACGCGGTACGACCCGCTCCGAACTGGCTTCGGGCAATATGATGTCAGTGCTAAATGTGCTGATGCAACTGAGAAAAGTCTGTAACCATCCCAACCTATTTGAGCCTCGACCGATTGTAACCCCCCTGATTTTCAGGGGCCTATGTTGGTCCTATCCTTCGGCGATTTTTGACCTGCAGGCTGGCTGGGTGGAAAAGGTATACAAATAGAGTCGGTTTGGGGGAGGATTTGTATAATTTTTCCTGTTAAATTTCTCATGGTTTGGGGGGGGCGGTTTTGTGGTAGGAAAGAAAGAAAGAAGAAAGAAAGAAAGATTTACTCCGAAGAAATTCAACAAGGACGGTACATCGATTTACTCAAGTATAAGCTTAATCATCCATAACACAATACACGTGCAACATACTAAAGACAGTTACAAACTGAGACATCAGACGCAACATACTTTGTCTTCCTCAATCTACCATTTATATACAATGAGATGGCGCAAAAGTAAGTGCCTGCTTTCAAATAAAAGCTCTTTAAAGGTCTTTATATCTTTAGCTAAGACAATATTTTCTGGGAGAGAATTCCATGAGTTTACTATTCTGTTAGTGAAAAAATACTTTCTAATATCTAAAGAAAATTTTGGTTTTTCCAATCTAAATAGATGACCCCGTGTATTACGTACATTAGCTGATAACGAAAACAGAGACTGAAAAGATATTCCAACATGACCATAAACAATCTTATACACCAAAGTCAAATCAGTCATCAGTCTATTTAGTTCTAACGAAACCAGACCCAAGATTTCGCACTGATCTTTATATGATAAATGTCTAAATTCATAGAAAGAGTTACAAAACTTCTTCTGAACCTTTTCAATTGTTTCAATATCTTGTTTTAGCCAAGGATTCCTAATCTCAGATGCATACGATAGTATTGGTAAAACATAAGCTTTATATAGTCTTATCCTCACAGATAAGTCATCCGAAGTAAAACTTCGTAATATAATAGACAAAACTGATAAAGCCTTGTTCGCAATACGGTTTATGTGAACTCCAAACTTTAAATTTTGACTAACCCACACACCTAAATCTGAGCATCCATCAGAATTCAGCAAAGTGTTTTCATTAAAAGTGTAAGGGGTCTTTGCGTTTTGTCTTCCAATATACAAAACAAAGGACTTAGTCCATGAGACCGATAGTTGCCAATTTTCAACCCATTCAAAAAACCCTTGTAGCAAAGAACTTAATATTAAATCTCTATCAGTACCAACTGCAAACAATTTCATATCATCGGCATAGGCAACACAATTCACAGAACCTAATAGGTTTAAAATTTCATTAATATATATTAAAAACAAAGTCGGACCAACAACTGAACCTTGAGGAACACCGCTAGTTACATCACCAAAACTTGAATGGGCATCGTGCAGCTTAACTCTCTGACGTCTACCACTTACAAAAGAAGATACTACATTTAAGACAACCCCTTGAAATCCATAAGCTTGCAATCTCACTCTAAGTTTAGGAAGTGAAATTGAGTTGAAAGCTTTTTTTAAATCAATATATGCCACATCAGTACATAAACGATTATCTAAAGCAGTAGTCCATTTATCTATACAAAATAACAGATTCGTAACAGTCGATTTACCCTTACAGAAACCATGCTGAGCAGGAGCAACTATATTATTATCAAAACAATGTGATCGTAAAGTATCATTTAAAATCCAATCCAACGGTCTAGCTGCACCACATGTCAACGATACATCCCTATAGTTATCCGGTTGGCTCCTAGACCCTTTATTTTTAAAAATTGGCACTACATTTGCATCTTTCCAATCTTGTGGTATATATCCAGTGTTACAAGCAAAATCGGTAATAAACCATATCGGAAAAGCAAGTTCAGCGGCAAATTTTTTATAAAAAATATAAGGAATTTCATCAGGACCTCTAGCCATAGTAGGCTTAATCTTAGACAAGGCTTCAAAAACAGTCACAACATCAAAACTGAAAGTATTACAAATAACCTGAGATTCATGAATGACAGTTGGGTCTCTCCAATTATCTAAAGTGTATACAGAAGAGAAAAATTCATTGAGCACTTTACATTTGTCATGATCAGTTCTAGCTCTTGTCCCGTCATATCTCTCTAATACAGGAACACCAGGTTTATTTTTAAGTTTAGAATTCGCATACTTAAAAAACTTCCTAGAATTTGGATTAGTTGCAAGACTTTTTTCATATTCACTTAAAAATTTGTTTAACTGCTCAGAGAATAATCCATTTAAAGCTTCATATTGTCGCTTAGACGCATAATCCATAGAACGATTCCAAGTTTTAAAAGCAGCAATCTTGTTTCTATACAACTTTTTCAGAGAGTTTGGCCACGGCAGTGCATTCTTATTACACTTCACAATAGGTACATACACTTCAATTAAAGAAAAAATTCTTGAACGTACTCCAAAAACATTCAACTGGATTACCAACCCCATTATAAGCATTCCAGAAAAATATATGCCAATCTACATTACACAGTCTTTGACTAATATTAATACAATCCATGGAGAAAAAATTGCGGAAATAGCTTATTTCCTTTTTACACTGTACCTTCAAATCAAAAAGCAGGGAAGCATGGTCCGAATTTCCCAAAGGAGCATTTACTTGAAGAGGAGTAGAAAGAGTAACATCAGAAATCAAAACGAGATCCAAAATATTTGGTGGGGCAAAACGCGTAGGATCTTTAACTATTTGAGTTAACCCAGTTTCAGCTAATCGATCAAGAAAAGAATTATCCCTATTATTGTTAGCTAATAATAAATCCCAGTTAATATTTGGTAAATTAAAATCTCCTACAAAAACTGGAAATATATTATTCCGACATGAATTCACTATACAGCCAATATCATCAATTACATATTCCAAAGCAACATTATCACGAGGAGGCCTATACATGCATGCGAAACGTAATGTCAAAATGACGAAATTTAAAATCAACACAAATAGATTCGGATTTTAGATGTCTATTAACGGTCGGACTATTAAACTCAAGATGTTTACCAAAAATCAGACAAACCCCACCTCCGTGCCTATTTCTATCCTTTCTCAAGATTTCGTATTCTGATCCCGACAGGAGTAGTATAGAATCAGCAGATTCATCTAATTTTGTTTCAGAAATAACAATTATATCAAACCTCTCCTGAGTTAATAAGTACAAAAGCTCCCTCCTTTTACTCAAAATTCCATTAACATTTGCATAAAAACAACGTACAACGCATGGATCATAGACATAATCACATTGATACTGAAGTTCATACACTAGTTTCCCGTTTCAGAAAAGGCCTGGCCCCGCTGGGGGCGACTGGCTAAACGAAGGTTCATAGTGGCTGGATTCGGGAGTAGATCTGCTACAGCATCATTGTATTCCAATAGATTTGGCATCACCCGATTCGGGACACCAGAGGACACATGCCCTCAGCGACCTCGGTTGGCAGTCGACAGTCGATTCACAGTCCCTTCACGAGAAGAAACAGGCGGCCCAGACCCAGCACCAGACGACACTGAAATGGACGGTTCCATTCCAGTTAATACCATACCCTTATTATGCCTCGCCGCAGCCTTACGAAGGGCCTCCCTCTCCCGGAAGGTCATGTCCCTCCGTAGAGACCATCCTTCGGGTAGCTTCTTTTCCCTTGCCAGATCCAAGACTCTCTTCTTCACCCGAGTATCCGACATCTGAATTTTCAACAGCTTAGGACCTGCTCGCTGAGGGGCATCTCGCCAAGTCGTGACCACCGCTCCCGCCTCAATTCCCAAATCACCAAACACTTCCCTGATCTGATCAATATCCGCCTTATTTGGATCCTCCTGAACGCCAAAAGCGCAAATCTTGTCGCGCTTTTCCCTGACTTCCTCCAGTTCAGACATACTGGAGAAAACAGCTTCGGCAGTCGCCTGTGAAATAGAGAGGGCCAGCTCACCATTCCAATTACCCATATCAAAACTGTCCATGAAAGAGTCAAACTTTGACTCCAACACCGACATCCGCTCCAGCAGATATTCCATTGATGCGAATTCCAGCGATGAATTGCCAGCCAAAGCACCGGTAGCAGCAGTGGCACCAGAGGTAACCGACTGCGCCCTACCACCCTGCACCAGATGCCGAAGTTCCGCCATATCCGACCGCATTTTCTCGAATTCTCCCTTCCATTGGGGTAGGGAGGGCACCACCGGACGGCAGTTTTCACAAAGGAAAACTACCCCAGATGAGGGATGGGAGCATGAAAGTGTTAAAATCTCATCAGTTTCGGCAAAATGTTTTTGATTTGGATTTGGATTGGTTTCTTTATGAATGTTCAATTTAAATTATTTTTGTTTGGCTAATAATACTTCTGCTTTTGTTGCTTGACGTTAATTTTTAGAAGGTTATGCTACATCGTCTGGGCTGCAAATAATATTGTACTGTAGCCAAAACACTTCCATGTTTAAGCAAAACCGGCTTGGTTTGTATGTACTCAAATCCTATCCTAACTTAACAGCATTATAAAATTTTGGTAAAAGGTTTTCACTTGCCCTGTCCTGGCTTGATTTTTGCCTGATTGCACGTCGTTCACAAGTAAAATCTTAAATCACATTTATTGTTGAATATAGGTAAATTTAACAATATTTTTTACTGTCTATCGATGCTGTTACTGTTTCTAGGTTTCCATATTTCCATCCTTGCTGGCCCTGGAACAGTGTCAAAGTCAGACCTCAGCTCAGCGAGCTTCTGAGCTGGTTCCGCCCACCGCTGAACTAACGCAACTCACTCTACCCGCTGAGCCGACCCGCCCGCCTATTGTGGCGGGGTTTGAGTTTAGTGTAGTCAAGGTATGTACGCAGATTATAATAAATCTCAGGGTTATAGGTAAAATTTTTTCCGGATAAGGCGATGCGGCCTAACGCGGCAGTGCCCGTTTGAGGGGGGATGTGTGTTCTCATATCCTTTTTATAGAATTCATTGCTTTTTTGCTTTGAGAATAATAAGTAAACATTGATTTGGGTTTTTAGTATCTGAAAATGTTTTGTCAGTTCTAGAGATATGGGGAAGGGGGGGTAGAAAGTGTGAGAGGTAATCCAAAACTGGGGTGGGGGGGTGGGAAGGGACAAATGCGCTGAAATGGTTGCTAAGCATTTTCTACAAGAAGTTATCGTTTGTTTTTTCTTTGTTTTTTGTCTTATTTTTCCTATTTCATTTCTGTATTCTACTTTATTTTCTATTTCAGCCGCCACGACTACTGTCCACAGATGTGGACACAGGGACCAGGTCAGAGGACCCGCTGGACGAAGGTTTGGAACATTTGGTCAAAATGATTATACCAACTAATGGTACGTACCTACGTAGGATTCTGAAGGGGGGAGAGGGGTGGGTGTGCAAGGTTCTTCTGGGTCTCAGGCTCGGGAGGGATCTGGTGTGGATTTGAAGAACCACAAAACAAAACAAAGATTAATGTGGACTTGTATTAATAAAATTAAGCCAGTAAAATTGTAAACTGTTGTGGTATATAGAATAAGAAGTGCAAGAGCATTGTGTCAGATTACATTATACGTATGAGTGCATTATTGGAGCCTTTCCAGAAGTTGAAAAGTTTTCACTTTTTGTCCAAAAATTTTAAATTGGACGTTCAGAAAATTTTCTAAACAGTTGGTTTTGTTGTAAGAATTGGCAAAAAAAGTTTATTTTGTCACTGTAAAGGGAGACTTGCGCCTGGGTGCGCTCCGCTCACCCCGTCTGAATTCCTACAGTTGCTGATAGTCTGATAATTATCCATAGGCAAAAATTTAAGTTCTTGACCACAGTGTATTGTATTTTTATAAGGGGTGGGGGTTCCCCGGAAATTGCCCCCCCCCCTCGGTAATCAGTCAAACTTTCAAAAACTTTTCTGATTCTTCGACAATTTTTCGTAAAAGGGGCAATTTCTAGCCTAAATCCAGGCATTTTAGAGAACGTTTTGCGTTTCTAACGTGCAAATTTTTGGCTGATGTTTGCAAATTCTCCCGAATTCCCCCCACCCCCGAAAAATCCCTAAAAGATATGCTGTAAGCAGGGAGAATCTGGGTCAGGTCTTGTTTGGGAGGGGTTAAATGTGTTTAGAATAATTAATGAAAATTTATTCAAGCTTAATAGTGTTTTGCTGGGTAGTGAGCTAAGTGTTTCGCCGTTGACCATAGAATACCTATAATGACGTGTTATTTTCTGTTCATTTTTGGGTTTTTTGGTGATTTTCTTGCTTTTCCTTTCTTACAGTTGCTCAACACATCAACTTTGACGAGCCCGTCATGATCCCAGTTTCCAGTTCACGCGGTCTTCAGCTGGTTCCGGTGATTCTTTGTCAGCCAACGTTTCATGGTAAAAAGCTAATAATTTTGTTTGTTTGTGTATGCATAGATACGAAAATTAATATGGTTTTTGGGGATGCTTTTTTGAGATTTATGGTTGTAAAATTTATATATCTTGTCTGCTATTGCCGAAAAAAATTGTGTGAACAGTTTGGATTGGATCAAAATCAAAAAGGGATGCTCCTGCATTTTTTCGAAAAATATTTCTGGCTTATTTTTACTGGGGGAGGGGGGGGTGGGGGCCCCCTCACTCGGCAACCTCCCCCCCAGGCCCCATTCGAGGCTCCCCAATAAATTTTGACCTCCCCCCATAACCCAAAAATTGCCAGATTTCACCATTTTTACCCTAAAGTTTCAAAAATTTTTCCGGCTTCGCCGGAATTTTAACGTAATTTTCGCTATTTTAGCGTAAAAAACAAGTAAAATTAGTCATTGTTTAGCGATTTTTGGCAGTTTTTACACAAAAAACGTAAACATTCGCAAATTTTTTCTCAAAAATATGCCCCCTCCACTTTTGGTGAGCCCCCCATCGATGGAGGGGCAACTTTGAGCCCCCCCCCCATAAATTTTGGCCTAAAAATAAGCCAGTATTTCACAGTTTATTGGGTTAGATAACAACTAAAGCAGCTAATTAAATTAAATATTTAATTAATAGCTTAATTATGTTTGACTATGCTGCTGCAGTGCTGACTTGTTTTGTTCTAAATGTTTTTGAAACACTTTGGTGGAGACGTTTTTCTAAAGCACCCTGTTGTCGTATTATTGTCTTGTTGT
Source organism: Trissonchulus latispiculum (assembly GCA_030248195.1). Taxonomy (NCBI): domain Eukaryota; kingdom Metazoa; phylum Nematoda; class Enoplea; order Enoplida; family Ironidae; genus Trissonchulus; species Trissonchulus latispiculum. The sequence goes on from JASAND010006202.1 coordinate 78,655, forward strand.
CATTCTTTTTCTAGGACTTCCGGTGGAAATCAATGCGGGGGGCCGGACCAGTACCCTAGTCCCCGAAGGCCATGCCCCCATTTTACAGCTGGTCCCCTCCTCCTCCTCCTCTGGGTCAAATTTGGGGGGCTCGGGCACCTCGCCCCCTACGGTTCAAATTGTGGGCAGTGTGCCCCTGCTGCCCCCACAGGCTAACCCTGGGCCCCTGCTGTGCGGTGGAGGCCCTCTAGATTTAAAACCGTTTTTTACGGGGGCCGGCCTGCAGTCAGCTCTACTGGGAGGCGGGGGTAAACCCACAGCCTCCTTAGAGGGGGCTTCTGGGGGTACCCCGCTACCCCCTGGAGTTATCCCCACCAAAACGGTGCTCCACGATGACGTCACGAAAGTTGAGTCTAAGCCTGAGCCCAAGCCTGAGCCTAGTACCGAACCAGAAACTTCGGGGCCAGCTAGCACTACTCCTGCCGATGGCCCGGAAGTGAAAGTGGGCCGGGCTGCCCTGCCCCCGCCCACCGAAACGGTGCGGAAACTGAAACGGCCAAAAACTGAGATGGAAAAGTTGGAAATGGTATGGTTCAGAGGAGATGTCATTTTTTAAATGTTTTTGCAGTTGTTTTCAGGGGGGCTTAGCTAAACTGGGTACGTGTGTTTCTTTTGGCTGAGTGGTCTCGCTAGGCCCTTCATTGAGTTTGGGGGGGGGGGGGAGTCCAGAGTGTATGTGGAACATGGGTTTTTAATTTTTCAATTTGCTCTGCTTTGTATCTAGAATAACGCAGTTTTCTATTGTTGATTGCCAGTTTGCATAATTTTTATGATGGAAGTTACTACTAATTTTGCTCGATAAATTCTGTATAATTTTGCTCAAAAAATTTGTAAGATGATTTTGTCCTTGTGTGAATCTTTGATGGTCTTTCCTCGTTCAAACTGACACTGTTTTGTTTTTCCAGCCGACAGTGAAGAAACGCAGACGTCAGTGGCTGCGTCAGACGCTGGAACGCGTTGCGCGGGAAAACGCGCGTCGCTCTGCCCAGCGTCCGCTGTACGGCCGCCAGCTGATGGACCGGCTGCGAGTTTTGCCCTGTCCGGACAACGGCCCGGCTTCTTCTGTCGCCGCCGCCGCTGCCACGCGCTGCTGTGGCGTTGACGCGCGTCTTAGTGAATTTTCGGCCAGTCTTCAGCGGCGTCTGCATGTGACAGCTCTGGCAAGACTTGACGCTGTCCGGCAGCTGATGGAAAGGTATTGGCAGATTGTTTGATTCAGATGTAGTAGTGGGTATGCTTTTGCTGGGTTTTTTCCTGGCCAAAAATTGGGGGGGGGTGTTGGGGTCCGCCCCCACTGGTGGGGGGGGGAAGGGCATGAAGTGGTATAAAATAGACAAAAATCAGTAAAATTTGCCTGTTTTTTGCACATTACACAGCTGTAGTGAAGCTTAAATGTGCCCAAAAAGTTAGCTTTAGCACCAGATAGACGATTTTAAGCCAAAAATATCGTTGACGATTTTAGATGAAAAAGTATATAAATTTGGCAATTTCGGGTGAGTGGGGGGGGGGGTTGGGAAGCCAAGGAACCAGTTTAGTCCGGAGCCAAGTCCAGTTTAGCGATGTTTGTAGCAGTGTCATGTGTTTAATGTATCGTGACCTTGACTTTAAAAGAAACCTTTACTGCCCTACTGTAGCCGAAAATGCTTAGTCTGGCTCATTTTTTGTGATGCTTTTAATATTATTTTATTCTGTAAACGACGAGTAAACGAGTTTTTCTGGTAGAATTCACCTGGCTTTCTTTCAGATGTCTAATGTTCATTCCCGGTGCCCGTTCAGCCAGCCCGCCTCAGCTGCACTGTTGTCATCCGCGGCCCTGGCTGGTTGCCCGATCACAGCGCTGGCTGGATCGCGTACAGACGGATGGCTCTGCAGCCCTGAGCGCGCTACATTTCATTGGCACCCTACAGTCTATTCAGTTTCCTGAGCTGAGGCTGATTGAATATGATTGCGGTTGGTAGTGCCGGGTTTATTTGTAAAAAATAATTTAGATTTTTTTGGATTCTTAGATATTTTTGTGAGCTGTTGCCGTGAGTGTACCCGAGACTACAAGTTTTGTGGAATTTTAATGGTTTCTTTCTGTCTTGCTTAATGGCGACATTTTTTCGGGGGGAGGGGAGGTTCTTTTGAGAAAATTAGGAGTGGTAATTCCTGCTAAAGATATAAAATATGCTTTTAGAGTTAGAATTTAAATTTTTCTGTGTTGATAATAGTGTTTTTAACGGAATAAGCTTTCCGAGTAATGAAGGTAAAAAATTGGAACTGACATTTAATTCTGTTCTTAAAAAATATTTTCGAACAATTTTGGGATTAAAAAATATTTTCGAACAATTTTGCAAAATTTGGGGAAGAAAATGTTTGAGAACGATTAGAGTTTAGAGAGAATTTGAAATTGGTTAGAGCAAAGGGAATTATTTTCATTTCTGTATTGTCAATCAGAATAAACGATGTACATTCCTGCTTTCAGATCTTTATTGCAAAATTTTAGTTTTTTCTCCAATTTTTTCTGGTGTTTATTTTTGTGTTTTTTTCAGGCAAACTCCAAACCCTATCAGAGCTGTTGCGAAAGCTGAGCTCTGGGGGACACCGGTGTTTGATTTTTACCCAGATGAGCAAAGTTCTGGACATTTTGGAATCTTTCCTGAGCTATCACGGATATAAATATTTACGGTTGGATGGTGCTACAGGGATTGAACAGCGGCAGGTTAGATTGCGATATTTTCCTTTGGGGGTTGGGGGTGGGGGGTGGAGGGTTGGCTTTTGCTGAGTAGTAAAGAAATCGGAAAGAAAACATTTACTCCGGAATTAGCAAAGATTTAGCATGCGGTGTCTACATTATTTATCATATTATATTTATATACAAATATATTATTTATTATTTATACATAGACGTACATACATATATTTATTATTATGTCTACTTAAAGTTTTTATTTGTTCCTTGTTTGCTGTGCGTTGTCTGTGCGATGCGTAATAGCACGGTTTGTAAAAATTTTGCTTTCTTTTTTGTGGTAGTAGAGGGTAAGGGACCATACCAGCTGTGGTTTTTTCCCGGTATTTATTGATATATATATACGTATTTTTTATGATAATTTCTCATTTATTTACAAGTCTTGAGTCGATCCAAATTCCTATTTTGTCAAAAATAATTTTACATATTTTTCGATGATAATTTCTCATTTATTTACAAGTCTTGAGTCAATCCAATTTCCCCATTAATTTGTCAAGATTTGTTTTTTCGGAGGTTTTTTCTTCTGAGCTGTTTTTTCCAGATTCTCATGGAACGATTCAATCAGGACCGCCGGATCTTTGCCTTCATTCTGTCCACCCGGTCGGGCGGGGTGGGTGTCAACCTTATCGGGGCGGATACGGTGATTTTCTACGATTCCGACTGGAATCCCACCATGGACGCTCAGGCGCAGGACAGGTGTCATAGAATTGGACAGACGCGGGATGTGCATATCTATCGGTAGTTAATTAATTAATTAATTAATTACTTAATTAATATTAATTTCTTTTACCACCCATTAATAATAAATCTGATTCAGTTTGGAATAGTTCAAGGATGTCGCGTTTCAAGTACATAATATTCAAGTTATTCTTATATTCAGGGCTGCCGCGGTTCCTTTTTTTCCTTTTTTTTCCTTTTTTTTCGAGGTCGTCCTTTTTTTCCTTTTTTCTGCAAAAATTCCTTTTATTTCCTTTTTTTCAAAAATTTTCTGACAATTGACCAAAATGTGCCTAAAATTTAGTCCTACGATATTAATTTCCAAAAATTTTCCGGCTTCACTGGAATATTGTTTAACTTAATTTTTCAGTTTTATTATAGAATAGCTAAAGCTATTCGAATTTACGAATTTAGATTTATAGAAATTGTTGGACTTATTTTTTGTTTGCTTAAAGACAAGAGTTAAAATTTAATTTGTATATACTCGATGGAACGTTTATATAATCTTGAAACGTACGTATATGTTAGTAATGTGTGCATAGACTGCTGCAGAGTTTTTGAGCAAAATGCACTATTTGAGGTATATGCAGAATGCACTAAATACGGTGGCAAAATGCATAGACGTCACAGTCAAGTTTTTCAAAAAAGTGCCTAGAAGTCTAGATTGCAATTGTTTTGGGGGTTCCGAGGCCTCTCTTTTAGTTCTACCCCACACGGTATTTTTGGAGAGAAAGCAAAAGGCGATCTATTTTTAAAGCATAAAATAGCAGATAGGAAAATTTTTGTTCCTGCGGTGCCTCAGTCTCTATTTCAATTTTTAAAAATTTTCACGCGTGGCGGCATCGCTCTTCTATCTAAATTTTTAAAATTTTTCGCACCTGCACAGCTGTTTATATCTCAGTTTTTAAACATTTCTGAGTCTGCGTCACTTGTCTACTTCACGTTTTAGAAATTTTCGCGTTTTTCGATGTGAATTTTTAATTTTCATCTGCAGAATTTTTGCATCTCAATTCAGTTTTAAACTTTTTGAAATTTACTATATATGTATATTCCGGTAAACTTCAAAACTAAGCGTTCGTATTTCAAATGTTTTTAAAGATTTCCGTTACAGATTATTCATAATTTCAAAAAATTTTAAGGTCTCAGTTGCTGATTTTTTCCATAACTTTTATCGAACGGTTTTAAAGGTTCCCTCCCACCACGGATTTTAGATATCAAATTTTTCAACTTCTGAGGACTACATTTTGTAGGCTCGACCTTTTCAAAATCCTAAGTGCGTCCCTGATTGAAGGTACAAATTTCTATAAATTCTATAAGTTTCTTAGGGGACTCCAGCCCCCTGATCTTGAGCTTAGCATTTATACTTTATTCTATTTCCATTCGTATTATTATAAATTGCTTTCTTATTTTTGGGTACAAAGCTAATTTTAGATATTAGTGGAATCTGGAGAAGGCCTATTTCTTCATTAAAAAGCGTTGATGGTTCCATAGCCGATTCAGTTTCTGAAGTGCTGTGCCCCCCCCCCAAATCTCGCTGTTTTAACCCAGTTATAAGCTACTTCAAGCTCAAATAACCGAATTCTCGCTCTGTGGATTCATATATCACATATATCACGGATGAAATATTTAATACCAGGTAGCATTGCTTTGCTTGTTTCTTTGCGTCAAAGTTAGATATTCAAAGGATAAATTCTCCAAAACCTGTTCTTAAGGTGTTCTCAATTTAAACTTCAAATCTTTACGAAGCTAGATTGTAATTATACAAGAATTTAGGTCAAGTGCAGATCACGTTTTTTTGCGTAAAATGCTGCGTATTTACGCAGTCGAGCTTAAAAATACGCAGTCAAAAACAAAAATACGCACCAAAATACGCAGCCGAAAAAATTCGGTAGCAAGAATTTCAAGAGTGCTCTAAATTAATTTCTTGAGACAATTCAACGTAGTTTGGGCTCTGGCTTCTTCTGGGGGCTCCGCCCCCCAGACCCCCACTTATCTCTTCTCTTCTACATTGATCCTTCCATCTGCAGTTGCTTCTAAGCACACGTATAAATATACGTATATAATACATGCGTTGTCTTTGTTTCTATTTTGATTTGACATAGTAAACTAAAATCTTATCTGTTCAAGGACTCTATTTGTAAGCTCTATTTGTCTAACCAACAATTAACTTTACTATTAAATTGCTCCAGGCAAAGAATTCAAAGTTTTAAGTGCAAATTTAATCCAAAATCTAAAATTTTCTTCAACTTCTGGGGGGCTGCGCCCCCTAAGACCCCCTGCTTATCTATTTCGCATCAACTGTTCATACTTTTACACCATAGTTCAACGTAAAACGAAGCTAATACCCTTAAGGTTGATTAAAAACTCTTTAAAACGAATTAATTCGACGCTGAATGCGTTTATAGCGTTTATAACGTTGAGAAGCTATTTTTGTAATTTTACGCAGTCGAAAATAAAATTATGTACTCGAAAACAAAAATACGTACGCAAAATTTACGCAGGTCCGATTTTTAAAAAAGACCCTGGTGCAGATAGCGCCTTCCTGTTTCTGATTCGAGGGTCGGAAATATTAAGATAAAAATACAAAAGGAGGTACAAAACCAACAAATTTCGCGCCTTCGGCGCGTATTTTCTGTTTTATAATAGCGTATTTACTGTGATCAAGAAGACGAAGCTTGAAACGCGTCCGCATTTTCATTTTATATAGCGTTTTGTTTAAATTCTCTTTGCTTAGAAACGTATGTAAATGTTTCAAACCTTGTGTGGTTGTTCAAAATGGAAAAAATTAATTTTTTGCTCAGTAACGTTATTAATTTATGTCTGAAAATTCCTTTTATTTCCTATTTCTTGTCAGACAAATTCCTTTTTTTCCTTTTTTTCGGGTGCAAAATTCCTTTTTTATTTCCTTTTTTCTGAGAAAGGTCGCGCGGCAGCCCTGTATATTGGATGATAGAGGTATTAGGTTTGCAAAATGGAATTAATTTGGAAGAATAATTAAAATGCTGTCTGGAGCATTTGTGTAGGATTTCCTTTTTAATTTTGGGGATTAGGGGAGGGGACGACTTGACGTCTTGTTTTTTGGTCATCGAACTGTCTGTCTAAAACTCGGTTAAATTTGGGTTCAGGGTTTCTGAAGTATATAGTGTTTTTTGGTTATTAAACATTGTGTTTTCGTGATGTTTGTTGTGTGATATTATTAGGAGCCTGTGATATTTTAATTCGTAAAAAAGTTTGAAACAGATTTTCTAAATTCTAAATTTCAGCAAATTTTCTGTCTTTTCGGAAATTTGTTAAGTTTAGACTCTTCCGATATATGGGCAAAGTTTTTTTGATGACTTGTTTATTTTTGTTTTTGATATTTTGCCTTTCAGTCTGATCAGTGAAAAGACGGTGGAAGAAAATATTCTGAAAAAAGCCAATCAGAAACGAATTTTGGGCGAAATTGCCATCGAAGAGGGCGCCTTTACGACTGGCTATTTTGTCAACAAGCAGAGCAGTCTGCGGGAAATATTTGATATACCGCCCCCCGTTAGCACGGAGGGGGAGGGAGCAGCGGCGACTAGAGCGCCCTCTAGCCTGTCCAGCTCTACGGCTGATGAGGAGATGACCCCTCAGGATTTGGAACAGGTATAGGATTTACCGTTTGGATAGGCAGGCTGCTAATAGCATTTTAGAAGGGAGGAGGGTCCAAGTTCCAGCTCGAAAAAAATTTAGTTCGGCGCCCATGTTTGCACTTTCACATCAAAAGTGTGAGAACTTAACTGCTTAATTTTTTCCAAGAATCGCGATATTTTCTACAAAAGTGGCTAAACTGACAGTTTAATTTTGCTGCTTCTAGGTATCCAAAAAGGGGTGGGTCTCGACCCCTTGAACCCCCCCCCCCTGAGTGCAGCTTTGCCGTTTAGATGGCCTAGAAAGGTTTTTTGAGTTCTCGGGGGGGGGGGGCGTGGCATAACTGCCGCAGCAAGAACGCAGTTCACCCGCTGCAAACTTCTTGTTTACAAATTTTTGGAATTTTTTAAGTCATAAAAATTAAAAATCCAATGAAAATTTTAAAATTTTAAATTTAGGTGAGTAGGATTCAATTTTGTTAATTTTACTTTCTCTGTTACCGCCCCCAGCCCCGTACCCCCAAATTTAGCTCAAGTAAACACTTCTTACCCCCCATCTAAGCTCTCTATATAGCTAAGGTGAAAATCTTGATGTGGAGACTTCCCCCACTCCCCCACAGCCGGAAAAAAGTTTTATTTTCATTTTTAAATATTCCTTTCAGAGGTCTTGAACATTTTAAAAAATATTGTATAAAAAATTTTCAAAAAATCTTTTAAGCATTGAGTTGTTGCTTTAATAAAGGTTGCTGTTAGTTACGCACACAGGTAATTATTTAATTAGTTAATTAATTAATTGGTTAATTACTATGTTATGTTTAGGCCATGGCCCGTGCTGAAGATGAAGCAGACGTGCGGGCCGCACGTACAGCACAGGCAGAAGCCGTTGCTGAACTGGCGGAATTTGATGAGAGCGGGGGTGGAGAGGATAGCACGAGTACAGCACAGATGTTGTCCAGTCGTACTGAGCAGGAAATTAATGCTGTCATGGAACAGGTATTATACTTTCTGGGGGAGGGTGTGTTTCCTGGGAGTGCCATTTCGGAGGATTTCTAGGCGCTGTCTAGGAGGGAATTAGGACATCACTTAAACTTCGTTTCAAACGATTTCTCCTAAGTTTAGCTGGCGCTTTTCCTAGGAGAGTAGTACTCTTGGCTTAGGAGAATCTTTTGAAACCTAACTATTCTGATCATCGAAACAGATTTTTTGGTATTTTTTGCACACACTTTGTAGTAATATTGTAGTATTCTGTGGAAAAGTCTGCATTTAATTCGGATGATACATACGTATGATGATTTATGCTTTATGCTTCGAACGGATAAGGATGGACATTGACTGACTATAAATAATTCCACAATTTGGAGTTCTTGAGCTATGTTTTTTGGGGTCAGTCATTTTGGCACCACTCCAATCAAGTAGTGTTTTCACTTTCTTTGCAAATTTGTTTGTCTTTATAATTTCTTAGTTTGGAAGTTTTTGTTGGTTTTTTCAGCTGACACCAGTTGAACGCTATGCTGTACGATTGCTGGAAAAGATTCAAGAGCCTGAACTTGAAGACGAGCTTAAAACCACGGAGGTACATTTTCTGAGCCGGGGTGGGGAGGTCGTATTGTTTTGTGATAGTTTCAAATAATTTTCTGTGGTGGCTCAATGGTTAGAGTATCGGCTTTGCAGCGTTATGGTCAGTGGATCAATTCTAGGCTTGGCTACGCTTGTTTTTTTATTTTTTGCCTCTCGCCGAAAATGATGTGCTAGATAAAAAAGCCTCATGGGTGTGTATGAAATAATGCATCCCCAGGTCAAGGCTCAGCATCATAAATTTACGTTTTTCCTAATTAAAAATTAGCAATGATTGCTTCAAAAATTCTATAGCTCTTTTCGTTGACTACTGGTAGTTTGTTCGCTCACTTTGTTGACCAATTTATAAAACTGACGTTCGCAAATCAAAAATAAAATTTTTCAAATTTATAGTGACTTTAGATCAGCTGGGCTTATTCTAGTGGGGGGTCCCCCATAAACACCCTTTCCCCCTCCCCAAATCGTTCCCCCCAAAAATTGTTCTCCCGAAAAGTGGGTGGCCCTTTTGGTACCAACTTTTGCCCTGAACGAATTGCTCAGATGGCCAAATTTTCAAAAATTTTCCGGCTTCGCCGGAGAGCTACTTTTAGTCGATTTTTCCTTATTTAAGCGCAAGTTTTAGCACGTTTTTAGAAAAATTTTGAAAAATTTTCGCCCCCACCCCAAGACTGACTCGTCCCCCGAGGGCCTTCCAAAAAAATTTCCCTAGAATATGCCCAGATCAGTAGCACATAATATGTCATCTCTCAACTAAGTAATTAAGTGTTAATTCAGTTATATTAGTTAGCCTATACCTTTTTTCTGCGTTTTTCCAGGAAGAACTAGAACAGCAGAAACGTGAATGGGAACTGCAGCATCAGCAGTCACAGCGAGAACAGGAGTTGGAAGCCGAACAAGCCCGTCTTGACTCCCAGCCCACGCTAACCTATCTTCGCGATGACTCCGCCACCCTTAGTCAGGTGAGCAGGCACCCCCACGGCCCCCCTCAAAATTCTGGGGGGTCTGGACCACCCACGACGGAGCAGCCCGCCCCCTACTGGAATTCCAAGCTGATCATCAGGACCCGCAAGGCTGCCGGGAGGGGCAGAGTGGGTGAGCAGCCGGAACCCTCAGGGAGCTCCGAAGTTACTCCCCCACCCCCACCCCCAGGGGGTACCGGCTCCCGACCCCCCAGTCCCCTGGAATCAGAATTGGAAGAGGATGACCCCTTGGAAGACCCCGAAAATTCCGAGTCAAATCTGAGTACGGGAAATATTTTTGAGCGTATGGCTTCTGGGGAAAAATAACGCCATCGCGGAGTAATATGCCTATTTCGTCACACTGTGTGTCTGCATTTTCTGTACTGCTCTTCTCTTTGTGCAGCAGTTTTTTGTGATAATATTTTATGCTCTTTTGCCCTTCGAAATGTCTATTAATTTGATTGCATCTGTTTTGTTCAGAATAAAGATTTGTAAACCTTGCCTCGACTTTTGGCTTTTCTGTGCCAGAAAAGTGACCTTTAACCCTTGCTCATGGTTAAATATAAATTTAAATTAAATTTAAATTTTTAATTTTTGAAAATTTCAAGTGAAATTTTAATACGAAATCTGCATCTTGTTGGCTTTTAAACCGCGGTTAAAGGTCACCGATATTTGAGCAAGGTTTACAGGTCTTTTTTCTGGTTAATTTCTGAGGATTTAGGCTAATGTAGGGGCAAAGAAGTCGTAGATTCCTTTGAGATTTGAGTATTGTCCAGATTTGATGGAAAAATAAGTGATTTAAATTTAGTATAATTTGATTTGAAAAGGGATCTACTGGGAGTATAAAGGGCTGAAACTAGCGAGAAATTTAATTCGTAGAGGTGTTGAATTTTAAGTTTTGTTTGGAAACTCTTAACCAGCTTAGTTGGTATTATGCTTATCATGAGATAGTGGTATGAGCTTTGGACTGGTCTCTCCTACCCTGTTATGTTGTGAAAACTTTTGGCAGCAGTGTTGTTCACTTGTTCCGGTTTTTTGTGGGCCGGCCAGTGTCCTATCTCTTAAAACTAGCCAGCAATGGGTACTCTTTAGCGCTAGCTAGTTGACCAAAATATCCGCTAAGGCAATGAAATAATATTTGACACTTTTGAAGACAATTCAGTTAGGACTGTGGGAGAGGGTGGCTCCCTAATAAGGGTAGGAGAATTCTCCTCTTCGACTTGGGTATGAAAGGGACGACAGTATTGATAACCATGAGTTCAAGCCAGGGTCGGGAACAGGACTAAATATTCGGTGAGCTTGAAAGGCTCTAATTTAGCTGCGAATTGTAAGGTGTGTTGCTTTAAGCTGAAACTTTTCTCGTGCACCGAGTTTTAGGCTGATTTCATAGTAGTTCCAGCCGCAAGCAGATGTGTGTGCTTTCGTGCGCATGAATGCGCTACAATTGATTTTAAACGGCTAAAACGGCATGTTACAATCTGAGGCGTCGACGCGCGTCTCTATGCGTTCGCGACTATGAAGGCACCTTAAGCCGGCATTAATCTGACACTGAAATGGTTTAATTTGATCTGTTTTAATCGGATTTGATGGTATCATAGGCATCCATAATTTAGGCTTGATTGATGTGGATAATGCCACGACTACGTGCTGGAGTGCTACTGTAGGCAAGCTCTCTGTTATCAGCTGGGTCGGGATCGGTGGTTCGATCCCCGGAGCCCACAAAGCTTTCTCGACTCTAGCCAACCCAGCTATCCATCCTTAAGGGGGAGGGCTACTAAAATCGACTTTGTCCGATTGGCCTACTTTTTGGCGAAGATATAGAGCATGGGTGTGCTCAAAAAATATCGGGTACTGAGATCTTAGTTGCCTTCCAGCCATGTGCAGCCGTCGCGTTTATGTGCCCCCCCTTTTTCACAACTACTAACGTGATTAATTAAAAATTTCTACTGACTGCTAGGCCCAAGCTGCAAAGCTGCCATTCGCCAATATGATTTGGCACATATGTCCCAACCTGCTGAAAAATACTAGATGTCTGTATCTTATCTGCATCAAAGGAAATAACTCGTCAAAGTTGAAGTTTCGGCAAAAATTTAAAAATTTTTGGCTAACGAAAGGAAAATTTTATTACTGCTGCGAGCTATAGGGCCGTAATTTGGCATAAAAGGAGGCCATATAGGAGTACTCATTTGTGCCAAATGGCAAGAAATTCTGCCGCGTGAAAAAATTTTTGTCAACTTTAATCTTCAAAAGTTTCCAAAAACGCCGTTTTTGGGCAATGGTACCCCAGAAATCGAAAAAATCAGATTTGAAATTAAAATTTTTTAAGATATTTGAACTCAGCGAGGTCGAAAACACCCCCACAAAAGATTTCAGCTCGATTAGTGAAGGTTTGCTACTTCTATGGCTGCAGAAAGCCTCTACACAGGAACCGACAGACTGAATATGGCGGTTTCGGCAATTTTTGAAGATTAAAGTTGACATAAAAATTTTTTCACGCGCCAGAATTTCTTGCCATTTGGCACAAATGAGTACTCCTATAGGGTCTCCTTTTATGCCAAATTACAGCCTTATAGCTTGCACCAGTAATAAAATTTTCCTTTCGTTAGCCAAAAACTTTTAAATTTTTGCCGAAACTTCAAATTTGACGAGTAATTCCCTTAGATGCAGATAAGATACAGACACTCTAGTATTTTTCTCCAGGTATGGACATATGTGCCAAATCATATTGGCGAATGGCAGCTTTGAAGCATGGGCCTAGGAGTCAGTAGAAATTTTTAATTAATTATGTTGGTTGTTGTGAAAAAAGGCGGGTCGGGCACATAAACGCGACGGCTGCACATGGCTGGAAGGCAGCAAAGGTTTCAGTACCCGATATTTTTTTGACCACACCCATGCTCTATATCTTCGCCGAAATGTAGTCTAATCGGGCAAAGTCGGGGCAAGTCGATTTTAGTAGCCCCCCCCTTAATGTGAATTTAGTGGCCACTCATAGGTGTGCTAGGGAGGTTTGGAAGGAGGGGGTGTTGCACACCACAGACCTGGAGCTCCCTCCCTCCCCAGTATCCGAATCTTCCCGGTTTTTGGGCAAAAAGCCGGAAATTCCGGTTTTTCGGTGGTCGGTTCACCCTGCCCTTCCAATTTCACCACTTGTTTACCAATTTCACCAGTGGTGGCCACTCTCACATTTGATACTCCAATAACCTGGTACTCAACGGTGCTGCTCTGGATAGGATACCTGAGTTCACATACCTCGGCAGCGTGGTGTCGCGAGAAGGAAATATTTCATCTGAAATTGACACCAGAATAACCAAGGATGGCTTGGTTTTCCGTCAACTGCATAAAAGCCTGTGGTCCCGGCGACAAGTATCACTGAGGACGAAGCTGCGAGTTTTTGATGCAATGGTGCTCTCCACTCTACTCTATGCTTGTGACTCTTGGACTGTTAGACAGTCAGACCTACGCCGTCTGGAAGTCTTTGAGCGGTCGTGCCTGCGCACCATCTTACGGATCAAGCGACGAGACCGTATCTGTAACGACGAACTGTACCGACGCAGTATGCAAAGGACCCCAATCGCGGCTCGTATCCGAATGTCCCGGCTTCGATGGCTTGGACATCTGGCTAGAATGGACCCAACTCGGTTGGCGAGTATCCTTTTCTTTTCCCTATCCCTGGGCATTGGAGGAAGCCACCCGGTCGGCCGGCGCTATCCTGGAGGCAGGTAGTGGAAAGGGACCTCTGGGAAACAATGGGCCACTACAGGCATGCAGGTTTCTCGTGGGACGATGTGATCAACGACCTGGCCCGAGACAGACGGCAGTGGCAAGAGGTGGTAGCGAATGCTGGTATGGTTCCGGAGCCCTTCAGATTGCTGGTCCAGCGATGAAGAAGGCATAAGTGAAGAAGTGAAGTGAAGTGAATAATCAGTATACGCGTTTCTGCAGGCTCACTCGCCGCATGTTAAGGAGTTGAAGTTCAGAAGAAACAGTGACTGCGTGCGCCGTATTTTGTGCCTGTTTCGACCTTGTTTAGGGATAACGCAAGAATATCACTTAACCTTATTTAATCTAAGAGGTACACATTTGAGGGGCTGAGTGGGCGGCTCGTTAGAGTGTAGAGCTTATCTGGAGCTGATAACAGAGAGTCTGCTTGCTATCACACTCTTATCTGTCATGTACTCTTGGTAATATATATATATAAAACAAAAGTTAATTTATAAAAATTATACAAATAGACTTTTAAAATTATATTTTCTAAAGGCTGTCAAACATCCAAATTTTAATAAGGATATCAACATAGACCCTTTAGCTACTTGGAAAGTACTTTCGTAAAATGTATTTTTAAAAATTGACTTTTACCTTTAAATTATCTCCTGCGGATATTGATGTCACAAAGTTTATATATTCCTGTATGTATTTGTTTAACTATCACTACTTGAGGCGACCGGCGGCGAAACTATTTTTCTATGATTTCTTAATAGGGGAATAAAATAAAAGATCTAAAAGCTTAATTCCATACTCCTCCACTGATGAGCCGCGGGTATGAGAATCAAGTCTGGTAGAGGTCGCAAGCACGCACTAACATAGATTGTTTATTTGTTTTCTGTTTTATGTTATTTTTTCGTGTCTTTTACGATGTTTGTATATGTTGGAACATAATTATGTATTGTACTTGTCTATATTTTAGAAGATTGATTTTTGTTTTGAATTTGATTACAAGTTCGAAACATTTACACTGAAAAAGAAAAATCATATACTTATGTATTTAATGAAAATTAATTTAACTGTGTGACATAGGTAGGCATTTTGTAGAGTTTTTACTCTCGGCCTTCCTATTCCTCACACATGCGCGGTTGCGCATTCACATTATACATAAAATTTATAAATTAAACAATTTTTCTATGTTAATAAACTGTTAATAGAATTCAGTATACTATAAAATTGTATAGTCAAGCGGGAAAAAAAACCCACTCGCCAATGCGGGAAAAAAAACCCACCCCCAGTGTGGGCTTACCGGTATGAGATATCTAGGATTTTAATAGCCTATCTTGAAGAGCATCCAAAATAACCCTGGAGGATGTATTATGGTAGCTCCCACTGCTTCCCTACAAATTTTTTGGGACTTTGAAATTTTTGGAAATTTTGGTCCGACCAAGTGCCGAAATTTGGCAAACTTTGCCGGGCCACCCTGAACTACTGGAAAGACTTAGACCAAAGCGGATTATATGTACCTGTAGGGCATCTGTTGCGCTTTATGATGATATATGTCACACTGCTCTGACCCCTCCGGTGCGACCTGGGGGTGACCTGGAGTTGGCGGGAAAAAAAACCCACGGCGGGAAAAAAACCCACTTTTCAAAATTAAATTTTTTTTCTAACCATTGACCGGAAAGGTCAAACCAATACATACATTTGTTTAATAGAGCCTATAGATTAAATTGGTATAGGTTTTACCTGGGTTCGTACTGTTATGGGTGGTCCAGGGGGTCTAAATCGGACACTGTGCCATTTCAAGCCAAAATTTCAATTTTGACCAAAAATTCGTATTTTTGCCTTAAAATGGGTCTAGTTTGGCTCTAAATACAAGAAAAACACGTTTTCTACACGATAGGATGCTTAAACTGCCGAAAATAAACAATTTTAAAAAATTTCCAAAATTTGCCTATGTTTATGTGTTAAAGATACAACATTTTCAAATGACCATATGACCTCAATTTTAATACAAAAACTAATATATTTTGATGCAGTTGTACTAAAAACAACCCGCTCTTTCATTTGGAATGGTTAGAAATGCTCCTGGCAGCTTGCCAAAAATTTTTTGGGGTGGGTTTTTTTTCCCGCATATGGGTTTTTTTTCCCGCATTGGGTTTTTTTTTCCGCCAGTTTGGGACAATTTTTCTCGCTAACGGCACACCCTACAGAGGTGTTCTATAGCTCATAAGAAAGCTTACGACTAGGCCTAGCTACCTGTATAATCAGCATTTCGATATGTCAAACCATTAAAAAGTTCTGGCCAAAAATCTGAAAAGTGGGTTTTTTTTCCCGCTTGACTATATTTTTATTAGCCTTTTCTTTTCTTTCTATTAAATTTATTTTCCTTAAATTCAATACATTTTCCTTCATATATGTATTTAATTCGTTAACATTACTGGTTATCTTTTACGACTTTTGTCGTACTACAGTCTTTACGACTTCGGTCGTACTACAGTTACAAAATCCATGGTATGTTTTAACCTCGGTTAATTCATATTTCATGGTCCCGTTTTTCTTATGAATACTACAGAACGGTAGGTTATCCTTTATGATTGATCATTTATATTCATTTGTAAGTGTTATGAAAAATTGAATTATTTTATTACATGGAAATTTGTAAATGACATTCTAGTTTTGTAAGTATCCGACCCAATCCCTATCCCTTCTGACCATGGATTGATCTTTGTTAACTCGGATCCTGTGTATGGGATTCATACACACTTTTTCCTTAATTCATGGCGACTACTAATATGGACAATGGCTCCAGGGCCTCTGTAGCGGGGGAGCAGAATATAAGGCCCACCAATGGATCAAGAACAATGGCTTCGGAAACCCTCTTCACTGGGTCGGATACTAACATAGTAACTGTCGAAAAATGCGGTACACCTACCTGCAAACTATGCAAGTTACTTAAAGAGTCTTCCACTGTTAATAGTTTTTATAATAGTTTTACATATAGCACTAAAAATTATTCTTGCAATTCGAATTTGAACTGTGCATCTTCTAATTTGATATATTTATTAACATGTGATTCTTGTAATATGGCCTACGTAGGTGAAACTTCACAGAAATTGCGCATCAGAATAGGCCAGCACAGAAGATCTATTGAATCTTCTAAATACTCTGGTTGTAAATACATATTACAACACTTTAGAGGTTCTAAATGTAAAACTTTTTCTGTTCAAATTTTAGAACAATTACAAAGTTCTGGTGACTTTAAAATTGACAAAGAAAATAGACTAATAAGAGAAGCATTCTGGATGAAAGAATTAAAAACTAAATACCCATATGGTTTAAACGAAACCATGAGAGGTGAAATATACGGAAAGTCTATTTTCAGTAATTTTAACAAACGAATAAAATATGGTAATAAAAGAAGTAAAAAACGTTGCATTAAACGAAAAACAAATAATAGCTTTAATGAAGGTGAATTTATAAAGGAAATTCATCTTATGTATTTATCAGATGCAATTGGCCTAAAGAAGCAAATTGTCAGCAAAATATTAAGCTTAAATAAGACTGAAACAAATAAACTTTGGTTACATGTTTTGCATAGAAACACTCTTCAAATTGATGAAATTATAAAGGATTTATTGAGATATAAAATTGATAGCCGTAATAAAATTGACAAAGTAAAAGAAAATAAACCCAAATTATTTCTACAATTTTGTAACAAAAGCATGGACAAAATCAATTTCAGTAAAATTTTTAATTCTGCTGTTGTCAGAGAAAAATGGCCGTTTGAACGTAACATAAAGAAAAGTTGTCCTCAGACTATTTTCCTTTATGATAAGCCTTTTTCTAGCAAAATATTCAATTATAAAGAATTTGCGTTGAAGGTTGATTTGGATAATAATGCACAAAATTATTGCAATTGCAATAATTCAAAGTTTGTTAATTCTCACTATGGGCACGTTTTAACAGGTTCAACAGAAATTGTTAAGGATAATAATTTAAGGTGGTTGCTTGATAAAGGTACTAAATTTCGTTTACCCAAACCTATTAGACTAGATAAGCTTTATCAAAGTATTGAAACTGGATTGTGTAATTATGTTCAGAAATTTAATAAAAAAGATATTGACTGTTATTATGATTGGATTAAAACTGTAATAATGGAAGTGCAAAAAGAAATTACTGCCGTAAAATTTTCTTATAATCCAATTGAAGACTGTACTTATTCTCACAAAGAATTGGTACACCTGAAACGTAATTACGTAATAACCAGAGTAGATAAAGCTTCTCAAAATTATGCTTTTATATGTAAAGTACTGTATAAAAAATTACTTAGACGTGAGCTCGGATTAGAACTTAATTGTCCTAATCCGACTTATATGATACATCATGAAAATAAGGATCATTTAATAGACCGTTTATTTCTAGAAAATAAAAATTTGGGGTATAAAATAAAATCTTGCGATAAAAGTTTACCTTTTATACAACTTCTGCCAAAATTCCACAAAAATCCAGTAAAATTTCGAACTATAATTTCTAGTCGTAATGCCATTACTAATGATGTGTCTAAAGATATTAGTAAAGCATTAAAGTTATTTCTTAAAAGAATGAAAGCTTATTGTCATACTATTTCAAAATATAATCATGGCTGCAGTCCTTTCTGGATAATCGATAATAGCAATGAAATTATTCGATCTTTAAAGAAAATTTCTACAGTAAAATCTGCAGCTTCTATTTACACTTTTGATTTTACCCAATTGTATACTAACTTAAAACACGAAAATATTTTTTCAGCTATCGAAAACATTTCTAAAATATGCTTTGGTACTAATACAAGACGCTTGGTCTTTGGGTATAACGGAGCGTATTTTAACGATAACTGTAAATCTAAGAAAAATGTAGACCAATTGGAATTTTGTTACTTAATAAAATGGTTGCTTGAAAATTGTTTTTTCTCTGTAGGAGGGAAGGTATTCCGACAAATAATTGGAATACCTATGGGTACAAGTAGTGGACCAGCGTTAGCAAATTTAGTACTTTTCTGGTATGAGTTCAAATATGTTAAAAGTTTAATTTCAAAACGTGATTTTACTTCTCTAAATAAATTAATGTATGTATTTAGATACATAGATGATATAACAGTAATTAACGATAACAGTTATTTTCTAAATAATTGGATGTATATTTATCCTATCGATCTTGTGCTTAATTTGGTAAACGTTACACCAAATGAAGCAGATGTGTTGGATATCAATATCAAAATTAAAAATAAAGTTTTTATTACTACACTTTATGATAAAAGAAAGCAGTTTTCTTTTAAAGCACATTCTTTTCCAAGCGTAGAAAGTAACATATGTACGAAAAGTTGTTATAATGTATTTTTAAATGAGATTATTAGAATATCTCTAATTTGTTCGAATAAAGTCAACTTTATTTTTAACATTAACATGTTAAAACAAAAGTTAATTTATAAAAATTATACAAATAGACTTTTAAAATTATATTTTCTAAAGGCTGTCAAACATCCAAATTTTAATAAGGATATCAACATAGACCCTTTAGCTACTTGGAAAGTACTTTCGTAAAATGTATTTTTAAAAATTGACTTTTACCTTTAAATTATCTCCTGCGGATATTGATGTCACAAAGTTTATATATTCCTGTATGTATTTGTTTAACTATCACTACTTGAGGCGACCGGCGGCGAAACTATTTTTCTATGATTTCTTAATTGGGGAATAAAAGATCTAAAAGCTTAATTCCATACTCCTCCACTGATGAGCCGCGGGTATGAGAATCAAGTCTGGTAGAGGTCGCAAGCACGCACTAACATAGATTGTTTATTTGTTTTCTGTTTTATGTTATTTTTTCGTGTCTTTTACGATGTTTGTATATGTTGGAACATAATTATATATTGTACTTGTCTATATTTTAGACGATTGATTTTTGTTTTGAATTTGATTACAAGTTCGAAACATTTACACTGAAAAAGAAAAATCATATACTTATGTATTTAATGAAAATTAATATATCGTATCGTATAAAATTTTCCAGAGATTTTAATTTTTTTGCATTTTGATTTATTCAATATTGGTATATATTTGTTGTATTTCAGATGTTTTGTCCTACCAATCCGGCTGAAATTATGCCTGTGAGTATTATTGTTTTAAAATTCTTTAAAATTAATTATATCTGTGCGAAAAGATGTTCGATATAACAGGTTGGTTAGTTTACTGCGTTAGCTCTGAGTTTAGCCTTTTAGCTTAGGTTTGATGAAATTTTTAAGGTCGCATTACTGTTCCGGTTTTTAGCGACAATTTGAAACACTTAAGTTATTAAATTTCAATTTTTAAATTTAAATTTTTGTATTTCAGACCTGGCTTCCACCCAGCCCCCCGCCCAGCGACCATGAACTTGACCTGTACTGGGAGCCCGGCCTGGATCTAATGTATGATACTTTTAGGCCTATTCCTGAACACCTGCTGCCCCCGCCCTATGAAGAGTTTGATCCAACCTCGCTTTTGGGTACTGATAGTAGTACTCAAAATGGGGGTTCTGACCCATGCGGTGCGGGGGGTACCCTCCTGTTCCCCACAAAACTGGAACCACTTGACTTGAGCTCTGCGCATGCGGGCTCTACGGCCGAAGATGCTATCAGTAGCATGAAATCAGGTTTGTAGTTTGGCTGGTTTGATTTGAAAATTTGAAAAAAATTGAAAATTGAAATTTGAAAATATTTGTGGTGAGATATATAGAATGTTTTTGTACTTTTAGCTCTTTTAACAATATGTCCTGAAATAATCAGTATATGCAGAACTTAAAGCAATAATTAATTCGTTTAGACTGGAAAAATCCACAAGTGTGTTTTTGTAGTAGTAACAATATTTCCCGGTTTAAAAGGACCATAGCGTCAAACGTTTAACTCGCTCTAGATGGGGGCAAACGAGTTGAAGCTGACTGTTTGTAGCCTTTTTTCGTGTATTTTTATTTTTACTTTGAGTCCAGAAACTCATTAAGTTTCGTCTAACTAAATTTCCTTTCTCTCTTGTTTTTCTGCAGAACGTCCATTCAAATCCCCAGTCCCCCCGGCGTTGGCTGCCGTTGCCAGTACGAAGTCGACTGGGGTCAAAGCGCCCCCGGAACCCGTCTTCCGACCTCGATCCCTGTTTGACACTCCACAGGGGGGTCTGCGGAAAAAGGATGCCCGACGGCTGACGCCCCAGGCCGGGGCCGGAGATGATGGAGATGGGCCGGACTGGTTGATTCATGAGGACTATAGTATTGTTGTGGTAAGGCCGGCTTTTTAGAGTTTTTTAGAAACATTTTTGCCACGTCGTGTGCTGGTGTCAGGGTATTTTTAGGGATTTTTTTCCGGCGGGGGGGGCGCAGGCCCGGGGGGGAGGTTTTGCAGAAATGAGCCAAAGATTGGTATTTTTGGCGCATTTTTTATGTAGAAACGCAAAAAGTTGTCAAAAAGGCCTGAATTTATGCTAAAGTAGCCGTTTTTACGAAAAACTATCAGGCGTAGCCGTAAAGTTTTGAAAACTTGCCTATTTTTGGCAAAAATGTGGGTCCGCAAAAAACTCCGTGGGGGGAAAGCGAAAATACCGGGAGGAGGCTTTTTCGGAGAGGAATTTATTTTCGGGGGGCCCCGCCCTCTCACCTCTAAAAATACCGCGGGTATTTTGAAAAATATGTGCCTTTGTGGTAGCTACATTAAAGCGTTTTAAAGATGTCAATTTCGCTTTTCACATTATTTGGTTAGACTATTTACTACAGTGCAAAGATGCTTTGTGATTGGACTTCTGATCCTTTATATCGCTAATTTTCTTTCTTATTCTCAACGTTATTCAAAATTTTTCATCAAAAAAAAATCAAAGAAAGCCAATTGGAGACTAATATTATATAGAAGTGTCCGTTTTCTTATGTTTTGTTAGCGGTTTTCAAAAGTATTTATTCTAACGAAAATTTTCTAAACTAATTTCTGAAGGGATATATATGTCCTATTATAACTTACTTCCCCAGATGTTTATGCTAAAGCCGACTTTTAATCTACGCATGTATTTTCTTTTATTTTGTATATATCAAAGACTATATATGATACGTATTCACCTAACAAAATAATTGTTCAATCTAACAACTGTTTTTGTATAATCTTATTTTCTGGTATTATTTATTACATATACATTATTTGTAGTTCACACTAATTACACTTTCTGAGGCGACTGGCGGCGAAACTATCTTTCTGTTATTTTGTACAGGAATTTTTCCAAACCATCCTAAACAACTTAGTTCTACACTTCTCCACTGATGAGCCGCAAGTGTTTGAACCAAGTCTGGCAGAGGTCGCATGCACTACTAATATAGGAATTTAATATGTTTTTACGTGTATAGCTGGAAAGTTCATGAATTAGCACGAGAGAGTGTATTATTTCTTTAATTTCGGTCGGACTTCTATTTTGTGTTAACTTTTTCCCAGAAAATAAATCCCGGAAAAGGAAAATAAAAAGTTGGTACGTAACCTAATTTTACTAAAAGCGTTTTAAAGATGTCAATTTCGCTTTTCACATTATTTGGTTAGACTATTTACTACAGTGCAAAGATGCTTTGGGATTGGACTTCTGATCCTTTATATCGCTAATTTTCTTTCTTATTCTCAACGTTATTCAAAATTTTTCTCACACCATCCCTCATAGCTCAGATTGCATTTTTCAGGCTCCATTGGAACATTTTTGCTTCGGTTTCTGCTAAGATTAGGCCACAAAACCGAATCATAATAGTGCTTTTTTCATGCTCCATCGAAACATTTTTTTGCATTTTCTTCTGTTCTAGGCCATCACCAAACAGCAAAACTTGGCCATGTATCCCCCCTCGGCCAACCCGGGCCAAAGTCTAAACTGGGATCTGATATCCCAGTATGTCCAACGAACCAGCGGCTATCCCCGCTCACAGGCCCAGTGTCGGGCCCGGTACGAGGCCCACATCCTGCCTCGGGAGGAAACCCGAATCACTTCCCTGGAGGTGCTGACCAAGCGGATGAAGAAGGCTGGGCATTCGCCGGCTGATTTGGGTAATTTGTTGGTTAAATTTAATTATGTAATTTGTTAATTATATGTAATTTGTGTTTTCTATTTTGTAAACTGGGCCTTCACTAACTCCTGGTGATTTAGGTTTGACTTTGTGTTGGGTAGCAATCATCTTAAGGTGGTGATTCCTTTTGGGCACATATTGTTGATTGACGGTTCAAATCAAGATGAAATTTGATGAAACTTTCCAAAATAAGTTCTTTTAGCATTCTAATACCCTCTGTGCAATCCCGCTTCAAAAATTTGACGTCTCCGTTCAGGGTGGTTTTTGTCAATTTTTGACAGTTGGGTAGTTGCTGTACAGCTATGATTATATTCATTCGAAAGATCCTGTCGAGCTCTACATTTTTGCTTTTTGAAATACCTTTCTAGCTTTTCGCTATCGTGAGATATAGTCGATTTTCCTATTTTGGCGTTGAAAACTTGTCGTTTTTGCAGAAATCAAATAATGCGCCATTTCATGAGCTACGTAAGCTGTAAAATTAAACTACGGGTGTCAATTTGAAGGTCTCGTCGAGACCGATTATCCGTGGCATTATAATCTTCTAACTGCTACCCCATACGCTGCTATCACAGAAAATGTAGTTTTTGCAAAAACATGACCAAATTTTTTCCAGCGATTGTGGAGCCTTTACTATGCAAGCTAGATGGTTGCCACTTACTGGACGTGTTTTACACTAAAATACCCAGGGACCCTTTTTTAGTTGCCCCGATTGCTGCTTTCTAGCTAAAGTGGTCGCTTGCTAAAGTTTGGAAAAGTAGGCAAAATCTAGGTTTCGCTTACATTTTAGCTAATTTCTTTATAACGAAGAGCGGTTTCATAATAAGTAAAAAAGGGTCCCCAGCTATTTGATAGTGGAATCCATTGATCTGACCGATGCCTCACGAAAAAATTTACTTTAGTCTGCAAAAAATCTGGAAAATTAAATTGCTTCGAAAATGCAGTAAAATAATTTCCAAGAACTAATGTTAGTTTCGTTCTATTCATTAGAAAGAGCAAATATTAAGCTGCATTTTGATATAGAAATGGCTTCTTCACTCCAAGTAATGGTTGAGTAATAATGGTTCAAAGTTGATGTCTCCAAAAGGAATCACCACCTTAAAGTTGATTTTGTGTTTCTGTCTACAAATTAAGGAGTTCGGCTACTCAAAATTTTGTTCAGATATTTTATAGCTTAAATAATTGGACTTTAACTTGGATTAATGTCCTCCAAAATGTGTTCCCTCTTATCGTTTGGTTTATAGAAATAAGGGGTGGGCACTGGGTAGCAATCGTCGGATGGAATATCGAAAAGAATGTAGTATTCTTTTGAAAATAGTTTCAAAAGCTTATTAGCAAATAATATTTCATAGTTTCTTTTTTATACGGCCAAGTTTGTCGGGGAGGGGGGCTAGTTAGTTAACAGCCCATTTTAGCGCCGCTTTTCTTGCTTACTGAGGGGTGTGTGGGTGATACTTGATTATTAATTCCAAGAGTACATAATAGATAAGAGTATGACAACAGGCAGGCTCTCTGTTATCAGAGCAAAAACTATGCTATGCCCGCTATCGGCTAACCCCCCCCCCACAAATTGACCCCCTCTCACACCGCCCCTATATGGGTACAGGGTCCAAACGGGGGTCGCTCACTGCTTTGCATAATTACACGTTATAATAAACCGAGGCCTAATTTGGGAACAGGGTGCAAGCGTGTATGTTTAACTTATGCATGTAGAAAACATACTAAGCGAGTGAGCGACCCCCGTTTGGAACTATGTACCCATATAGGGGCGGTGTGAGAGGGGGTCAATTTGTGGGGGGGGGGGTTAGCCGATAGCGCGCATAGCATAGTTTTTGCTCTGATAACAGAGAGCCTGCCTGTTGTCATACTCTTATCTATTATGTACTCTTGTTAATTCTTAATAATTTAATGTTTTTTTTAAAATTTTCTTGATTATTTGGTCATTATCGTTTCAACTTTTTTTTGCATTTAGTTGCTGCACAGAAGCGTAGCCGACCCAAGCCAGTGCATGCCTATCGGCAGGACAATGGCAGCCAGATGGCCCAAGTGGTCAGTAGCCAATTTTGTTGTCTACGAAATGCGGCTACTCGACACGCCGAGCCCATACATCAGCGTTATGGTAAGAATGGCTGCCGTTTTTCAGCTTTGTTTTTTTGGATTTTTTGTATAAAATATTTTCTTTGTTTCATTTTGTGGAATTATTTCCTGGCTAGGCTACTGGACAGCTAGTGGGAGGGGGTTAGGGTTTTCCTCGGCAAATGCTTCCCCCCCCCCCACAAAAGTGGAGGGAAGACCAAATGTGGGGGATTAAATTCGCTAAAAATGTTAAAAATGCAGCAAAATTATTCTGTTCTCTACCAGTACAGCTATAACTAAGCTAAAAGGTGCTCAAAAATGAAGTTTTAGTACCAAAATAGACGATCCTGTTGTAGACCTAAAAATTATGGCGAAGCCGGATAAATTGTGAAACTTTGGACGAAAAATCCTAATTTGACAATTTCTAGGCACCCTGTGGTGAGATTGACTCCCAGCACGGGGGAGGGAGGGGGTCGTATTAGGAGGGGACCCAAATACTCGGGGGAACCCCCACCCCCGAGTAGAAAACCGCAGGGGGGGTTCTTGTGGCAATGAAAATACTTTCTTGTGGTAATGAAAGTACTTAAACTTAGTGCTGCACTGGTTCAATCAAGTTTAGTAATATTATGTGCGTACAGATCAGAAGCTTTGTGTCAATTTTATACGCGTCGGCAAAGTGCGTAGGAAGGGTTTATCGAAAATTGGGGGGGGGGGGGCAAGGGGCGGTACATAATATAGTGGGATGACTCCCACCCTTCACAGAAACTCCACATTTCACACCATTAGTTTGATTTAATACAAAATGTTTAAATTGTACGCCTATCTACTCTTTAATTGAGTATATCAGTGTTGGTCGACTTTACTTCACTCTGTTACTACTCTCAAAAAAATTCCATTTCTAGCCTCGCTCCCCACACTTGACTGGACTGTCGAAAATTTTCTGTTTTTTCTATTTTTTTGTTTTCTTTTTTCTTTACCTCCAGGTTCCCTGATGCAGTCCGTGACTCAGCTGAACGATCGACACCAGCAGTATCTGTCCGGCTTTCAGATTCAGTACGACTCCCCCCAGCCCTCCAATCCCCTGGCCATTCTAGAGCTGCGTCTGGAACGACAGAAACAGCAGGTTTGAATTGGATTCTGTGAAATTCTGAAATTCGTTTGATTCTGATGTCTATGAATGTTCAGAACAGCCCTGTCTTAAGGTTGTGGGTTCCTTTTGTGTAAATTTGGACCTATAGGCTTCAATTCTTTATGAAATTAGATGAAACTTTTCAAATATGCTATTTTGGTGCTCTTTAACATTCTGGCACCAGTCCCACATTTTTAGGTGAAAAGATAAGAAATTTTCGGTTTTTGGCATTATACTCCCAGTTGATAGTAGATACATCAGATTGGTTGTTATGGATGGAAAAAGGGTAAAAGGAACATTTTTGCTTTTACAACCTTCGAGCTATCTCTAGTGGTTAAGTCAGTATAAGCCAAAAACGAGTTTTGGGGTCAAAAAACGGCCATTTTCGAGGAAATCAGTTTTTTCAAAATTACTGCCAAATCGTACGGACAATTTTTGTTTATTTATACTCAGTCGATACGTGGTCTAATTGCCCATTTTATCAATTCCTATTTTAGCTGGGATTTGTTGCTTTAAGGTAGAGATTTGGCCGAAAAACCATTTTGGCAAACTGCGATTATTTTGTTTTGAACATCGATTTCTGAAAAACTACCCAATGGATTTGCCTGATTTTTGGTTTTATGAAAATTCGCCCTATTGCGGAGGGATAATTTTCTTGGATTGAGCTAAAACATCTCCAGTTGCGAGAAAACTCTACAGTTTTGAGAAATCGATGTTGAAAAATTTTAGGTCTGCATTCAGTCTATCAGATGTCAGTATGCCAGAAAATTTTTGCTAGTTTGTGCCAATTTTGCTAGTTTCGTAAACTCATGGGAATGTACATGTTATGAGCTTTAATCTTTAACTTTAACCCGGCGTACCCACCTCGACTGCTCCCAAGGCCTGGCCGTCCTGTGGTATGACCCTCCCGGGGTGTTGGACTTTCTCCGGGGTACCGGGCGCCTTTAGCCCGGCTATATGGTCTCACCGATTGGCCCCAGATATGATGATGATGTTATGAGCTCTTTCCAACTCCCAAAATTGCGAAAGTTATAGCGTTTCAAAAAATCACCACAAAAGCACTGCACAAAAGGATACCTCCGTCTTAAGGGGCAGGTGCCGCTTGAAGAAAGTCATGGGCGAAACGTCGCGATCCAAAATTTAACAGCTCTCGTGGCAAGAAAAAGGCCAATCATCTAACTGTGGACATGAACGTTTGGTTGAGTTTCAGCAACCGGAGTACATAATACATAAGAGTATGACAGCTGGCAGGCTCTCTCCATTTCTCTGTTACTCTAGGATCTTTTTTTCACGAGAGCGTAGAGTAGAGTAATCATTTTTTGAGTGCTCACAAAATTACTGGACAAAAATCTTACGGGGTGTTTCATTTTGAAATGGTTTTAATTCCCTGGTCTCGGCAGGAATTTTTAACAGACCCAGAATTTTTTTAATGTTTTTATCTGTGTTTTCAGCAACAACAACAGCAACAATTGCGTTTGGCGGCTGCAGTAGCGCAACAGAATGCACTGCAACAGCAAACCATGCATGGCTATCAGATACAGGCTCAGCCTGGGACGGGGGGTGGGGGTGGACCCTCTGTGGTAAGGATTCTAGTTTACTACTTTTTTCCCGGGTGTTTTTTCATTTTGAAATCTTTCTGATTTCCTTTAGTTTCTTATAGTTTCTTTTCTCCGGTTTTTTTCTGTAGATTCCTTTTATTTTGTCTCGTTTTTGTGGATTGAAGGAGAAGATTGTGGAAAGGTCAGGATTTTTATTTGAATCTAAAATTCTGATAATTTAAATTTGAATTTGAACTTTTAATAACTGGAATCATTATTAGTTTGCTGTGTTGCACTGGGTGACGTTGACGTCTGCGAAGTCTGATAATTAAAAACTAATTAGCTATTTTGACTAAAACAATTGTGCCTAATGTAGTTAGCATTTAATTAATAATTTAAGTATTATTTAAATATTATGATTAAAAATCTTTTTCTCAGGCAAGATATCCAGCCCAGCCAATCATGACGAAAGCTTTGGGAGTACCCGGCGGCCCCTCCACAATTTCTGTCAGTCCGATGGGTCAACCTAGGCTACTCCAGCCCCAGCAAACGGTTACTGGTAAGATGGTTTTTGAAAACTGGGGGGGGGGTGGTTGGGGGTAATTTTCCAAAATTTTTCTGAGAAACTATTTAAAATTATTGTTCCTCTGGCCGTTGGTTTCTGTTATGGGGGATATTATGGGCTAACTGTTCGTACTTAGGATGATAAATATGGAACAATCGTATGATTACAATTTAGAAACCTATTTTTTATTACATTAAATTGTTGTAATATCATATACAACTTGTAATGCGCTTGTTTGGTATCAGTAATGTAATGTGTGACACTTTTACTACCGTATGAAATTACGGGCTAACGTCAGCTACTGTACGCCGTTAAAACTCAACGAATCATCGACAAGCTAAACACTTTTACAAGAGTCCACGTATAGTTTGGGACCCCAAGTTCTCGGGGGGTCCCAAACCCAAACCGTATGCACGTAATTTTGACAGAAGGTAGGCGATTAGCCAGTCAGATGTGTTTTAGTTCAAACGCATATAAACATACGGTTAATAACGTTAACCGGTACCCCTCCCTCCGAGATTTCGGCCTTAATGTGCCAAGCATCTCGCAAGCTTTTCTCACTATGAAGCGCTGAGTATCTTACGCTTCCTGTTATAAACTCTTGCTTGTCTCTACGTGTTTCTGTTTATCTTGTTTAGGCTCCGGTATGGTCGCTCCCCGGCTTGTGTCCAATGTGGTTGCCCAGACGTCTGGGGGCACAGGAGGCGTGCCTACCGCTTCTGTCCCCCAGCATTTGGTCTATCGACCCCCAGGCCCCTCCCCCGGAATTCATTCCTACACCCAGCCCCCACCCCCAGCCCCCCAGGCACCCTCTCCCGCTCAGGTCGGGCTGATTCGAGCCAAAGGTCCTGCAACGGTAGGTAGAAGTGTTTTGATCATAGGGTTTTTTGGGACTGACTATTTTTTGCAGTGTCATTTGAGTAGAGCATTTAACTACAGTTAATTCTAATCAGTATTTTTGATAGTTTTGAAATAGAATATTGTGAAAAACGTGTGACAATAATTTTGGGAAAGTAGAAAACTGTTTAAAACCGTTTTCCTTGATGGAGAATGTGCTGCTTTGGCTATTTTATTTTTTCTTGTTTATTAAAATTTATTCTAATTTATATTATTAGATTAAACTGTTAAATTAAATTAATTAACTCTTGACAGCTCTAAATTAAATTAGTGTAAACTCCTTCTTCTACAGTACGTACTGTTTATCTTGTCTGGTTTTGTAGCAAATCGTGGGCTACGACAGCATCGCAATGCAACAGCAACAGCAACAGCAACAACAGCAACAACAGCAACAATCTGCAGCACAGTCGCAGCAAACTCTGATCACTGCAACAGCACAGCTACAACCGCAACAGCCACACCAGCAACCGCCTCAAATGGCTACCTTTCAGCAAATGACCTCAGGAATGCAGGCTACTCGTCCCTTGCAAACACAGCAACAACAACAACAGCAACAACAGCACCTAATTTTCAGTCAGCCGGCCGCACCAGCTGGCTCTGAACAGGTGTCCCTGCCCCCGCCCCCCTCAACCCCAGTGCAGCCCCAGGTGCCCCCTATTACGGTAGTCTATCCTCAACAGCAACAACAGCACCAACAACAGCAACGTCAATACGCCGCAGCACCCCTGCGAGCGCAAAGCCATCTGGTGGCTCCTTCGACGGCTATTCAGGTTTCTCAGAACCTGTCGGCTCGAGGAGCCCCGCAACCTAGAATGGTGGTGTGTTTTTCTTTGTTTCAAGGGGGGGGAGGTCAAGGGTCTTAGTTTATAGGCCCCTCCTTATTCGGGAGGCAAAAGGCAACATTTGTGCTATTTTTATGGCAAAACCATACGTTTTAATAATGTTTTCGTCCCCTTTAATAAAAACGGTTAATTTGTTTGAGCTTTCCGGTTTTGTTTTAAACGATCGCCCGCCGAATATATACTAGCAAGTACCGTATTATGCCAAACAGTGGCCCATGGGCGTTTTTTCGGAATCGGCAATTTCGGTTTTGATTTTTGTAATCCAAAAAAGCGCCCACCCCAAAAAAACGCCCATGGGCTATATTTTGGAAACCTTCTTATAATTACCCAGCTTTGCCAATTTATATATATATACAAGAATAAAAATGCTCCGGTGGAGCATGAAAAATGCAATATGGGTGACATTAGGTTGTAAATGGACAGAGGACTAGGTTTTAAAACGTTAATATGGGAGGGGCAGGTTGTAAATGCCAGGAGGACTAGGTTAAAAGCGCACTAATATGGACCAGCTTCGCTGAACAACCCATATTCGCGAAAACTGTCCAGAGTTTCTATCGGCTGCTGCTTGCTGTTGATATTGGCAGTTCTTCGAAAAATTGTACGATATGTCAGCACGGCCTGCAAGTATAATATGTGGTCGTGCTCCTTTATTATACAACTTAATAATACACGTACATAATGTCAACTGCTTTTCGCATCAACTTAATACAAGATTCTGCGCTGACACTGCAGAAAAAACACCTTGAACACCTTTCTACCAGAACTGCATTGTTTATTTGGAATAAGCTTTAATATTTCAAAATCGTCCCGCTTGCTTTGAAAGTTGAAGAATGCAGGATCTTACTCGTATGTCATGTGGAGTGGAGCATGAGTGACCGCGAATATGGGTTGTTCAGCGAAGCTGGTCCATATTAGTGCGCTTTTAACCTAGTCCTCCTGGCATTTACAACCTGCCCCTCCCATATTAACGTTTTAAAACCTAGTCCTCTGTCCATTTACAACCTAATGTCACCCAT
Source organism: Trissonchulus latispiculum (assembly GCA_030248195.1). Classification (NCBI taxonomy): domain Eukaryota; kingdom Metazoa; phylum Nematoda; class Enoplea; order Enoplida; family Ironidae; genus Trissonchulus; species Trissonchulus latispiculum. The sequence continues at coordinate 109,136 of JASAND010006202.1, forward strand.
ATTGCATTTTTCATGCTCCACCGGAGCATTTTTATTCTTGTCCTATTTCATTTTTAAGGTTCTCAGTAAAAAGCAAAAACGTTAAAGCTGTGTGAAAGAAACTTTAAAAATTCCGCCAATCATTAATCGTCAACCGAAAGTACAGAACAAAGAAGCTTGAAAAGTTCCAATTTCATCCTTTTTCTCTATTTTGACAGAAATCTAACATTCAGTACCCATGGCTGCAATAGTTTTAGTTACTGTATATAGCATATAGCACTCTACTGCAGCGCAACCAAATGCAAACTTTACTGTCAGTGAAGGAAACTCATAAGACACGATTTGCAATGCTCTTCCGTACTTGTATACAAAGTTTCAGGCGATTGCTCTTTGTCTCTTGCTAGTGATAGGCCGTGCTGCACTTCAGCAGCACTCTACTGCAACGCAACCATACGCAAACGTCAATGTCCAAAGAAGGAGACTTACACGGCACAATTTCTAATGCTATTCCGCTGTTGCCTGCAGAATTTCAGGCGATTGCAAGTTATCTATAGTTAGTTATAGGCCGTGCTGTGCTTCAGCAGCACTCTACTGCAGCGCAACCAGACGCAAACGTCAATGTCCAAAGAAGGAGACTTACACGGCACAATTTCTAATGCTTTTCCGCAGTTGCCTGCAGAATTTCAGGCGATTGCTGTTTGTCTGTTGCTAGTTATAGGCCGTGCTGTGCTTCAGCAGCACTCTACTGCAGCGCAACCAGACGCAAACGTCAATGCCAAAGAAGGAGACTTACACGGCACAATTTCTAATGCTATTCCGCTGTTGCCTGCAGAATTTCAGGCGATTGCAAGTTATCTATAGTTAGTTATAGGCCGTGCTGTACTTCAGCAGCACTCTACTGCAGCGCAACCACATGCAAACTTTACTGTCGGTGAAGGAAACTCATAAGACACGATTTGCAATGCTCTTCCGTACTTGTATACAAAGTTTCAGGCGATTGCTCTTTGTCTCTTGCTAGTGATAGGCCGTGCTGCACTTCAGCAGCACTCTACTGCAACGCAACCATACGCAAACGTCAATGTCCAAAGAAGGAGACTTACACGGCACAATTTCTAATGCTATTCCGCTGTTGCCTGCAGAATTTCAGGCGATTGCAAGTTATCTATAGTTAATTATAGGCCGTGCTGTGCTTCAGCAGCACTCTACTGCAGCGCAACCAGACGCAAACGTCAATGTCCAAAGAAGGAGACTTACACGGCACAATTTGTAATGCTTTTCCGCAGTTGCCTGCAGAATTTCAGGCGATTGCTCTTTGTCTCTTGCTAGTTATAGGCCGTGCTGTACTTCAGCAGCACTCTACTGCAGCGCAACCACATGCAAACTTTACTGTCGGTGAAGGAAACTCATACGGCACGATTTGCAATGCTCTGCCGCACTTGTGTGCAAAATTTCGGGCGATTGCAACTTAACTGTAGTTAGTTACAGGCCGTGCTGTACTTCTGCAGCACTCCACTACAGCGCAACCACATAGTAACATCGTAATAAGTATACAAAACGTATCTATAATAGTTTGTCATGCCCTAAACAATCTGTATGCCGAATTTCAAATACCAGTGACGAATGAATAACATGTTATCGACTGTGCTGTGTTTGGGGCAGCACATACAGCACGGTGGAAGCTACAGAGTGCACTAACTAACATAGCTACAGTTCCTCCTTACTGCAGACACAATTATCACCAAGTTTCATATGCTTAGCCGATTACGGTCAGTCTACAGACAGCGTGCTATGGTTGCTGCATAACAGTACAGCACGATAGCAGCACCGCACAGCGCTGGGACTATGCTCATCGTTTTCAGCGACCCCGATAACCCTTATATGCGTCCCACTATATGGCCCAAAACAGCATATTTAGGCCTATTTTTTACTATTTCCTGGAGAGTTGGGACTTAGAAATTTTCCGAAAATGGCTATTTGGCCGGACCAACTTTGGGCCGGCCGCCAGAACGATCCTGGCCAGATATCAAAAATCGCCCTCGTTAGGACATATAAACCCTTCCGTAGATCCTTATGCAACAAACCACGTCTCTCTAGCGTCTTCCCTGAGTCCTGTAGCTTTGACAAAAAATTGGCCATTTTTGGCCATTTTAGCGCCAAGTCCACTTTTGGCCGGCCGTACAGGTGGCCGGCCGGGCCGGGCAGCGAAAAAATATCAAAAAGGTTCACTTTCGGGGTATATACGTTCAGAAAAACCAAACTTCACCTGCTGAAAATGCCCAGATCGTTCTAACACTGCGACAGAAAATTGCATTTTTCCAAGCGTGACTTACACGGAAAAAAACAAACGGACCTAACTTGCCCGGAAGCCAAAATTTTCAAAGTTGGAAATTTTGACCAAAACTTTTTTGCGACTTGTAGTACTCGTCGTGTAGATTCCAACGATACCAAAATTGTCCAGTTTCGTTGAGTATTTAGCTGGCACGGAGCTCGAACGGGTCTCCAAGGGCCGCACTGAGCCTTTTACACCCATATTATAGGGGAGCGCTCTCGCGCTCCCCTATAATTTTTGAAAAATATTTTATAATTTTTGCCAAAAATGTCCTAATTTTTCCTTGTTTTGACTGAAATGTATATATAGATATGGGTTGCTGGATATTTATTTTTTATAATTTTTTATTTATATGGTGTATATGGGGGTTAGTGTTTGTTACTGTGTTTAGAATTGTGGTATATATGGGAGAATTAGTGTGAGTTTGTAGGAGAGTATAGAAATGGAAAAAATAAAGTAAATTAACTATATGGTTGGTTGGGATGGCAAAAATGTAAATAATTTAGGTTCTATAGTGTTTAAGATTTTGTGATTTGAAAGTGTGTGTTGTTTTTGTGTTGTTTGGGCTGGTGGAAGCTAAATTTAGTGGTGAAAAAAGCCGGTGGGCCCGATGGGTCTGTACATTTTATCAATGCTTATATATTAGCTGGGATTCGTTGCTTTAAGCTGACTTGTTTGACCGAAAAACCATTTTGCCCACTGTTTTTTGTGTTTTTATTGCGTTTTCGCACACTTTTTTAAAAAACACCATATTTAAAAAACACTAAAAAGCACACTCCTTTTCACCTGAAGGAGCAAATCTTTATTAATTTTAAGCATAATTTTTAAGTCTTTCCAAAAAATTTTACGCCTTCGGCGCAAATATCATCTACATATCTGTTTTTACTTCTGTTTGTTTTCGTCTGGGCATTACCTAGTTTTAGTGTAGCCTTTATTATTCCAAGCAACGCTGCCATTTGGGCACACAAAACTTACACACTGGCGATGGGTTTTCCCGCCGCGCTATAATACGTACGTATATACATACAGCGCGAGACGTATGCAGGTGGCGAGAAAACCCCAAGAAAATGTTGGGGAAGTTTGGAAAAATGTCGGGAAAACATCGGAAAAATATCCGGAAAAACACAGAAAAAATTCCGAAAAATATCGTGAAAATATAGGGAAATTGTCTGGAAAAATCGGAAAAATGTCTGGAAAATATCGGAAAAAAACATCGGAAAAATATCCGGAAAAACACAGAAAAAATTCCGAAAAATATCGTGAAAATATAGGGAAATTGTCTGGAAAAATCGGAAAAATGTCTGGAAAATATCGGAAAAAAGATCGGAAAAATATCGGAAAAAAATCGGAATAATGGAAAAGTTGCACAAAAATCGGGAAAATTCCCGGAAAAAATCGGAAAAAAATCGGTAAAAAATCGGAATAAAATCGGAAAAGTTGCACAAAAAAATCGGAATAATTTCCGGAAAAAATCGGAAAAATTTGTCCCGATTTTTTTCCGATTTTTTCTAACAAAAGTTTTCCTGTGCTGCCCCCAAACCCCCCCCCCCACCTAACACCTATGGTAGACCCCCCCCCCAGCCCATAGGTGTACCAAGCTACAGTTTACCCCCTGTGAGACCCCCCACGGAGAGGCCAGACCCCCCTCCTCGACCTTAACTACTCCCCCCCCCCCCCAAGCCGAGCTCAAACCCCCCTCCCCCCCTAAAATTGGGTCCAAACCAGGAAAAAATGCAAAATTTTTGAAAAATTTTTTGCAATTTCTGAAAATTTTTGAAAAAAATTCGAAAAAATGGCTATAAATCACATATAGTCAGGTTCCCAAAAAAAGAACCAGTGACTATTAACGTAACATATTAACGACTACTGCAAAACGTGTCCTCCGTGTCAGAAGTCAAATCCTGCCAACAAACCTTCCTCTGCTTTACTCCATCCTATAGCAGTGCCAGACCGAATGTTCCATCGATGGAGCATGGATCTAATAGGCCCTTTTCAAGAAACTTCCCATGGTAATAAATATGTATGTGTGGCTACCGAATACCTAACCAAGTGGCCTAAGGTGTGAGCATTGCCTAGTAAACAAGCATCTGTGGTCTCTCAGTGTGTTCTAGATTTAGTGCTCAGATTTGGAGCAATGGAGAACTTGCAGACAGATCAGGGGACCGAATTCTGCAATAAACTGAACATGGAAATTTGCAAGGTGTTTTCTATCAAGCGGGCCATATCATCAGCTTACCACCCTCAAACTCAAGGACTCACCGAACGTTTCAATCAAACCTTGCAGACTCAGTTGATGAAAGTCTGCAAAGGAGGCGATGATTGGGACAAGAAAATTCAATCAATTGCTTTTTCCTATCGCGTGCAACCACAGAAATCTACGAAAGTCAGCCCGTTCTTCCTCATCTATGGAGCAGATCCGAGACTTCCCGTAGAATTAGATGTTCCAGGATACCAGCTGTCTTGTAACGATCAGGTAACTGCTTGCTCAGATGACACTTTGTCTTTCCTGAAGACTCGCTTAAATTTTATTGAAGACGATCTTGGTGACGTGAGAAACGAGGCAGTGGATGAGATCGCTAAATCGCAAGATAAGCAGAAGGCAGCTTACGATATCAAGAGCAGTGGCCCTCGATTCACTGTTGGAACTAAGGTCTTACTGAAAAATTCTAGAAAGGATACAAGAAAGGGCGATAAGCTGGCTCAAAGATGGATTGGTCCGTATGAGATCTGTGAGATTTTGACGAAGGGGAACTATGTGATTGCTAAAAATGGCAACCCATTGAAGAAAAGTGTTAATGCTTCCAATTTAAAGCAGTACGAGGATTCTCAGTCACTCAATAAGAAAGAGGGTGTGAAGGATTGCCAATCGATTGGTGGCAAGAATGAAGAAAAAGTAAATGATGACGACGACAACGACGACGAAGAAGAAGAAGAAGAGGAGGAGGAGGAGGAGCTTGGTGCGGTGGCTCCAGCCAATAGTACTGCACAGAAGGCCTTTGTTCCATGGTTGAAGTTTGGGACTATTTCCCTGTCTATGTCCGACAAAACCCATCTCATTACAGGCTCCTGGCTCAATGATAACCACATCAACGCTGCCCAGTTTTTGCTGCAACAGCAGCATCCTTGCGTCGGTGGGTTCCAAGACACTGTGATTGGAACTAGTTCATTTGGGTACAAATCCGTGAAGGGAAAATCTGTCCAAATCCACCATCTTGGAGGCAATCACTGGATAACATCCACAAGTCACGATGGGTCCGTCCTCGTTTTCGATTCTCTACAGTTCAAAATGACAGGGCAACTGGAAAAGGAACTACGGTCGATATACAGCGAATGTGCCTTTGATGATTGGACTATTAGAGTCCTAGTCATTCCTTGTCAACAGCAGAGGGGATCTAACGATTGCGGCCTCTTTGCCGTGGCCAACATGGTAGAAGTCTTAGAAAGTAGCTACCCTTACTTAAAGCATTTTAAGCAAGACTTGATGCGACTGCATTTGCTGCAATGCTTTCAATATGGGCGGATCTCTTCCTTTCCTGGCATTGTTACAACTGGTTCTGTCACAGTTAAACAGTTTCTGATTGGACCTGACTATTTGAAAGCAAAGCTATAACTATGTGCAAACTTTTGTCCGCAACTATGGATGGTCCAAAAAGGGTGATGATATTTTGTATAAGTTTTTTACAGTCGTCTTTCGTCTAAAAAGTTAGTGTTCATTGCAGTTTATACATTTAGTACATTATTGTAGCTGTTTGAAGTTCATCGCAGTCAATATTACAGTTTACTGCGCTTTAAATTGTTTACAGTAAACAAATATTGTCTATCTACCATAACAGTAATTAAGAACCTCCATTAATTGTCTATATTCCAGTCCACTACGGTTTGTTGCTATATTACAGCATTACGTCAATAACCACGACCATCAGCTTTGTATATGCAGCGCCATTAAGCATTTGTAATAACAATTTACCAATTTACCAAAGCGTTGCTGTTTTGACCCTGTTAAATTTGCTGCATCATTTGGCTAGGTTTCATTTAGAGGGGGGAAAAATATTATAGCTGACAGGGGGAAAATATCACGGGGGGAAAATATTATACCCTATAGGGAGGAAAAATATCACGGGGGGAAATATTATACGACACCGGTCACCTTAGGCCCTACCCTCTTAAAAATCTACTAAGATCAGCAGTTGCAATTTTCAACATCAGAGTACCCACCGAATTAGAAGTTACTATATCTCCTGGTAATTCATTCCATACACAAGACATGTGCAGGAGGGAATGTTTTGGGGAGGGGAGGGGTGAACATGGATGCTCACTACACGCCCACTAAAGCAGTTTTTGGTTATCGTATGTTTAGCCCTAGATACTGGCTTAATACGCAAATTATGCACTCTCGTCCCGTTATCCTGACAATACTCAAAATAATCGGAAAAAATCAGGTAGCTATTAGGTTCTTAGCAATTCTAAAGGGTTTCTGGGAACGTCAGGAATAGGTGTCCGTTCACTAAAATATTCCTATGGATAAATATTTTAGAAAAGAAAGGTTAAAGGGCAGTTTATAGAGTATTATGTAGGTGTAATGTGGGCAATAGCAACCCTGCTATAACGCCCTTTCCAAGTCCTTTCCCAATTCACATTTCCGCTGTTTTTTCCTAAAACTCCCCCAAAATCCCCCAAATTCCCCATAAATATTGTATTGCTAAAATTGCTGGGAAGCCCAATGATACTGTATTATTTTGTATGTGAAAACCCCTTTAAATATCTTGCAGTGCTAACTTTATGCTCATCTTTTGAAAATTATCTAAAATCACTTATTTTCTGAGCGTAAACTTAACATTGCATGTATTTTCAATTCTTGCTGGCTTAGCAAAGATAGACCCTCCCGTTCCCAACGCATAACAAAATTCTCCTTTAACGCTTACGTCACCCTTTCATCAGTTGGGAGTTTTTCAAGCTATCGAGCGGTCGGTCTTCAAAGTTGGGGCCCCACCCTTCACGTGTCCACACCTAAAGCGTAAGTATTTTTGTTTCCATTTTTGTTTTGAAAATTAATTTAAACTTACCTTTTTTTAATCTCTTTTCCTGCCCCTAACCCTTTTTAACTTCACTTTAACTCTAACTCTTAACTCCCCCCTTCCTTTCCTTTTCCTAACTCGAGGGATTGTCCCCGTCCCCCCGGGTCTATTTTTACTTAATTTCCCTCCCCCGTTTTTTGTTGTTTCTCTCCCCTTTCCCCTATTGTTTGCTGGTTCCCTCCCCTCGTTGCTTGAATTCCTCTTTGTGCCCTTTGTCGTGTTTGTTCTGCGGGTAGCCCGCTATTCTTGTTTGTCCCCCCTCTGGGTAGCCCGGAGGGATTTTCCTGTTATAATTTCCCTGTGCTCGTAGCATTAAATTTGCCAGTTGTCCTTCCGTTTATTTAACTTAATTTTTATTAACCTTGCTTAACTAGTCTGGTTTCTTTAATTAGCTAGGTATCGCTCTGGGAATAGCCCGGAGCCCTTTCCTAATTGAGCTTAATTTTTGTGTGCGTGTCTACATTTCGTTTGGCGCCCCGTTGGCGTCCCCCAAAATTGTCTGTTCCCCGTGGCGAGAACCGAGCCAGAACCGCCTGGACTAAAGATCTCCACCCGCAGTCGTCGGTCAGCGTTCATTGCGCTCAGTCTCTTTTGTAAAATTTGGTGTGTGAGCTCTGTGGTTTGAATAACTAGCTCTCCCATATTTTACATAGATTTAATTTACTTGTCCGAAGCATTCAATGACTGTGTATTTTGGCCGGCCATTATTAATAAAATAGAGCTAGAATAGAAAGTAAACATGAAAATACAAGGATACTGAGTGACAAAAACAAAATAGTAAAATTATGAATATAATAGCAGTAAAATTACACAGTATCATTCAAGGAAGTTCAAAAGAGTCAAAAAATAGATTTTCGGGAAAAGGTTTTTAAGCGAAAAATCCGGGTGCTGAAATTTTTAATTTAATAGGCAAGATAAAGGATATTTAATTTGGTGGGATTTGGATTATACTTTACAATGTTATAAAAGATTTGAATCTTTCAGAACTAATCCCTTAGATTCAAAACTTCCATAACTTGATAGTAAAATGTGCAAAATTAAACGTTAAAAGTTAAACTTACAATTCCGTCCTTATTAAAGTTTTGGGTGATCTGAATAGAAAGCTTTGCAGTCTAACCAAATTCAGTGGAGAAGTATTAAGAACATCTTAATTAATTTGATTAGACCAGTGGATTTTCCCCTGGAAGCTCGATTAAACTTAGGACTATTGTCCTGAATTAGACTAAACATTATACAATCTTGTATATATAAAAAAGTCAACATTTGAGTTTTCAAGTAACCACAAGTAAAAGCACAGGTTACTCAAATTAAGACAAGATTAACAACACTTCACTGATATATAATTTACTGTGGCATTAGCAGATTGGCGCGAAGTAGAGGGGATCGAATCGGTAGGTGCAGAGGCAGGTGCATCATCCCACGACTTTAATCTAGCGGCGAAAGGATTTACCCGACTTTTATACAATCTGGGAAGTTGAGGTTGAACGCATCGTATCTTTTTCCTTGATAAACCACATTTGGATGCATGTACTTGCCGGTCTAAACAAAATAGAGTAAGATACACTGAGATAAAATAAATAGAACAATAATGACAATATTGGCAGAAAGTAGTCAAACAAAATTCAGCGTTAAAGCAGTGCAATCTAAAGCAAACTAATTAAATAGTCGAAACGTATAAACAATCGAAGTAAAAATAAAATATAAGAAAACAGGTAATTAACTACTCAGAACGTAGGATAACGTGGGGGAATGGGGGTGCAGACCCCCCCTCCAGATCGACAGAAAACGGGTAAACCCCCTCATCGAAAAGAGAAAAAGGGCAGACCCTCTCGCCGAGATAAGCTCCGTCAGTTTCAGCAAACTTCAAAGAAGCCGCCGTGTCGGTTACAATAATTGATACATATTCGCGTTCTCCTGAACGTAACCTTTCATTTGATACCAAGCTCGACTACTTTTCGTTTATTTCTTCTTTTCCTACAGTTTCTAAAATTTCTGAAATTTGAAATTCTAAAATTTTAGAATTTTTGAAAATTTTTGAAATCTCTGATTTCTGAGCTTTCAGAAAATATATACATTGTCATACTTAACTTGAATAATAAACTCTCCACAAAATTCACTCTTTTGGTCCAGTTTAAGTTTGCTAGACTATAGTTAAAATATAAAAATAACTGTGAGCAAACTACATTGAAATGAAAATAATTTACACAATAATACAGAATAGCGAGAATCTAGAATCCATTTTCCCTTTTTCTCTGTACCAAAAAACCACCAACCTCAACACTGGTCAGCCAGCCGGATCGACTAGCATTAAGACGTATGATGAAATATTAAAATTAATGTACATACCTGGAGACAACTGTTCGATGCGCCCTTCCAGGGTAACAACGTCCTGGTCGCTAGCTTATGTTCAGGATATGATTCTGGAGTTCGGTTTGGCAGGCTTTTTAGCGAACACTTGAAGTCGCCAGTAAATTAGGTGGCGTCCGCCGGCAAACCAGTCACCTGAGAATAGCCAGAGGGAGCACCAACCGCAGGAGGACACCTGTCCGGAAAACGTTTGCAATAAATGGAAGGATAGGTCTCGGTGAAGAACGCAAATTTATTTCATCATCTTTCCCAGCCGCAGCTGAAATAAAAAATCTTAAAGCATCATTTTCATTTCCTGTTACAGAAAATATAGAAAACCAAACTGGTTGCGGGGCTTTTCAAGGGGGAGTTTGGAATAGGGGCAGATCACCGAATGGGAGGCCCCAACCTCCCCGATGTATAAAAACTAGCATTTAGCCTAATCGGCGACGTCGACATCCACTGCATAGTCAAGCACAGACCGACTGCCAGCCATCAAATATAATAACTACTAAATCTATAAATGCATAGTAAGAAATTAACAACTAAGCATAGGCACGGGTAGTCAGGTACCCGGATGCCCTAAAAATGTCAGGTACCCGGTTCTGCTTCGGGTAGGAAACTCAGTTATTTACTGAACTAAGCGGGGATATACAATAAAAACCAAAGCCGTATGTATCAGCATCAGCTTTCGATGACATGTGAATTAATTGCAACGTTCTATAATTCCTTTTGCCTGTAAAACGCAGTTTAAACGCTTTTGAAACACCTTAAGAATAAGGCTATCCAATCTGTGCGCAATTTGAATTTAAAAACCTCTCAGCACTCTGAAAATATGGTTAAAAAACTCTCGGGTACCCAGGTAGTGTCGCAAAATATCCGATAAAGGGCAAATTTTTGAACGCAAATGCAAGTGGAAAAATGTCTCCGTATATGGCATGATGACTTAACATAGCTGGACAGGAGCTAGTCAAAAGCAGAAAAATTTCTCGGCTAAGCGACGTGCTCGGGTCCGGTGTCGCATTTCCCCGACATAGGGCTTCGGGTTGTACAGGTTACCCGGGTCCAAATTTCCCTGTCTCCTGTCAAAGCTAATATCAACGCGGTAGGATACTCTACTACCGAAGTGACGACCTTCGCGTTTACAATAAAGTTGCAGGCACTGCTTACGGCCGGTCAAGTGCAAAAGTATTTTCGTATGTGGAAATTGACTTAACATAGTTAAGCAGAAGCAGGAAGAGCGTCGGGAGGACTCAGAGATCCGGCTCGTATCCCCAGAACGATTCGGACCTCGAGACCGAGCACACTTTCATTGATTTTTCTTGGCTATTTCTAGCTGAACAAGTCTTTTCATGCCAGCAAAATAGAATTAAAACTCCGTGACAGCGAATACTCTACTTTTAACCAATACTCAACAATGTCACAATTTATTGGACTGCAATACAAACAGCATTTATTCACATGCTAAAATATACATGAGTAAAATATGTCCTGTATACAAGACGTACAGTAACACTTAAAATTACACTCTACTTACGGGAGCAGGTAAGCGCGCGCACGTACGTTTTTATCTCGCCTAAAGGCGAGATAGCTATTTTCGTTTCTGGATCAAAACGAACTGAGTATCTTCAACATTAAATTTTAACACTATGCTCAGCACTGCTCTTACTAGCAGTGCAAGTTTTTGTACAGAGGGGGTGCGGCTAGAGGTTTATGGCTGAGGTGTGTAGACTACCAAACTTCCATTTTTGTAAAAAAAAGTAAATTTTAGGCGCTAGTTTTTTGTAGTTTATAAAGAGGGGGGCATTGATTCGTTGTCAGAATAATTTTATTGGCGTACACTTTTCAAAGAGCCCCCTTTGGTTGCAGCAAACACTTCAAAATTTGACTTGCAAATTAAGCTCTGCTACGTGGCGTCAGTTACGTAATCAGTGGTGTTCTGAGAATGTAGCATTATATATCACAAGACACAAACACACGGCATATACCTTCTATTAAACCATGTGCAACCAATTGCAAGTTGTGCTGTCTGCAAGTTCACTGAGCGTCAGCTAATCTTGCTATTTTTGTGTTCAAAAGTACGATATGACACCAGGCAAGTTCTCAGCTATCAGTTCACGAGTCATGGTCTGAACGCTAACGGCTCACCCCAATATAATTGCGTACTACATAGTGAGTGACCTCCCAAGGGAATGAGTCCCAGTTACTACCAGTATACATAGCTACTCACCGCCATTGGCTCTATGTTCGCGTATTAAGCTGGAAAAAGAACACTTACTTGTATCAAACTTGTATGGTTTTGGGCTTTGGAATCCAAAAAGCTTTGGGCTTTAGAATACAGAATGCGAGCGAACGAAGGACCGCAACGGAGATATGTTAGAGAACAAAGCTTGGATGGCAAAGTTATAACAGGAGCCTGCCTGCTGTCGCATTCCTATAGTTATATACTCTTGGTGTGATCAAAGTGATGGCGCATGAAATGATAGTGACAGATGCCTGCGCACCTCACTCAACGTCGAGATACTGCTCCTTTTAGGGGCCAACTTGTTATTCCTTTGCCACAAAGTAGCTTTTTTGTTATTCCAAAAAAACGTCAGACATGATACTTTGTTGTAAACGGGCAAAAATGTTGTACAGTGCATGCACAGACATTCACGCGCACGAGCAGTGAAGTGCAATTTTAAGCGGTACTGTACAACATTGGATAAAAACAAACATTACAAAGAAAGCTCAAAATAGTCCAATGCAGCAAAGTGCAGATTCAGCGGCCATGCAGTGGAATCAGTGGCCATGGAGCAGACTCAGATATTGACTGAATTTTCAGTGTCGTCGTTCAGAGACTTTGTTCATCCGGCCAACCACAGGCACAGAGACCCCATCCCCAATGCCCCCAGGCACTTTCATGAGGCTGCCAGCTCTGATGAAATCCTCCGAATTGTCTGTCCAAAAGAGGAAATTCAATAGGAAGTGAAATACATACTAAAATGTGGAACATAAGGCTACACATCCTCTCGGTTCGGAGTTTACAATTCTCCGAGTCAGTTCGCTTCGGCAGCAATTCTGTACTGAAAACAAAAATTTCTGGGTTTGAAAAATAAAGACCTACAAAATGGGGTTGGGTGAAGGGTGTTGGTTAATTTAACATGCAATTGCATTATGCAGTACGCAACACTTGATTTTACTGCTGAGTGAACGCTGCTGACTGCTACCACGCAGGCTAAAACTCCCATTGATTGGTTAACGGTAGACGGCTTGCGAGTTTTTATAAGCAACAAAGCAGAGCTTTCCACTTCTGACCAGGGTGCACCAATGAAACGGTTTTCTAGAAAATCTCAACGTTTGCCTATTACAAATTTTTTGAAGGCAAACCCTGTAACAGTCTAGACGAAACAAATAGTAAACACAGTTCATTAGGAAAATCTGACAGATTAGATGAACCGCTTCTCAGGGTGTTACAGGTGTGCATTGGCGGGATTCAACGTTGTGCATTTGTTCACTAGGAGCGCACTAGAAATACATAAAATAAAATATTAAGAACGCAAAAGATTTTACATGGCAATGCACATTTTCAAACCGAAAAATTATTTGAATGGTGTAACTCAAGCATTCTTGAACAAACATTTTCACCTGTTCTTTTCGTGGCTTGACCCGAGAGTTCACCATAACGTTCCAGTACGTTGCAACGGTCCTCTCTGCCAGAAATGCAGACTGTGCGGTGCCTTTTGGCAACAGATGTTGCGTAAAGTTGCGAAAGACTGTTGCGTAAAGAAGTTGCGTAAAACTTCTAGTTCCACCTTCTTCAAATAGTTTCCGGCGGCAAGTTTTGAGATGGGTAAACGCGGAGCGAGTCTGTTGGCTATCAGGTAGAGGAGACCATCCGCTCAACTTGATTTGAAGTCTATCATGACGTCAGACGCTTACACAAAGAATCTCCAATGACTGCTAAAGGGAAATTGAATGTTTGTCTGTGGAAACAAAGAATACGACTGAAATGCATTTCCATCTCCTTTTGAAGCAGGTATTATTATTCTCCATAATTACGAGTGATTTGCTAATAGCAGCCCCAGTTTTGACCGCTGTGGTAGACATCGACATCATCGTAAAAATACTGATGGTGCCGCTCCGAAGTTACCTGCCTGCAATATTTCTGCACAGCACGCCCCCCGGAGCTGCTGAAGGGGTGAGAAGTTGGTAGGATCCAATGGACAAAGTTTTCTGCGAAAACTGGCATACAAAGTACCCAGTTCAAGGTCAACACATTGACCGGTTTAAGAACTAGACACCGCTCTCGGCCGCACCGATAGCAGGATCCTGTCACTACCAAGGACATCGTAGCTGAAATTAAAGTTTAATCTGTTAGAATTAAAAGTAATTTTAACATTTATGAAAGCATGCCACAGCATCAATAACACCAAAAACTAGAAGAAAGTAGCAAGGTTAGAATCTATAAAGAGATGATAATACACTTTTAGCCCTTTTTGAATCAGGAGAAGCGTGTGATTACGGTTAGCCCGTGTGATTCAGACTGACACACATTTCGCGTCAAAGACTAATCTGTGAAACTGAATTATTGACGAAGTGCTGGACGACAAAATGTTTCCGCCCACAACAAATGTAACAGCCCATAACCCAAACTCATTACAAAATACAAGACTTTGACAATAGGTTTTAAGAAAACAATTTCACCCTAAGTCCACTATTAAATACACACCTATTGGTCTGGATTTCTAACGGAGTTACCGTAATCATGCAATATTACTTTTGTTAGTATTATTTCATCTCAAAACTATTAACGATTCCAATTCAGAGCAATCTCATAAATATAAAGTTTATTTCTATGTTAAAAATTATTTGCAAAGCGAAGATAAATTTTTCCCTGTAAAACTAAATGTAAATTACATATGCGAGAACTTCAAGTATATATTGAAATGAAATAACTTCTCTGAAATTTTTAAAACTAAACTAAAATCAAATTTAAGCCGCAACAGAAATAGAAAGAGTTTCTCTCAGCTGACAGTGGTCCAGGACAAAAAGTGATTGCAGTTAGAGTTCCCAATATGAAATACCACTCAATTATGGGTTGCTAGAGTCAACCATTTTGTCTACTTTCTCTTTTCGGTGTTGCAAATACAACTGATGTAGTCTATATGTCGCAGTCTAAAAGCATTTTCCGTCTAATTGCAATTAGACGGAAAATTTCAGTCTAATTGCAATTGGACTAGTCTAATAGCATGAGACTGAGCGAAATGCTGTTAGACTGAAAATTTTCAGTCTAATTGCAATTAGACGGCCTATTTTAAGTCTAATTGCAATTGTACGAGCAGCGCCTAGTCTAATTGCATTTCCACAACAAATACGAGATTTATTTGTAGTTTTTCATTTTAAGATGACAGTGTGAAATGAACATGTTTTCTTCACATTAGAGATTTGTATGTCCCTCTACATTTCTAATCTGAATTGACTATCGACAGCTGCAGACAATTTGACTTATCCATTTATTTTAATCATCATTTAATCATATTTAATCATCATTTAATCATCATTTATTCAAACATTTTCTTGCCTTATTTTTACCTTATTGGACTCATTTACTTAATTTTTATGGAGATATGTTCATGTTATTACATCCTGAGATGCTAGCATCTAATACCAGGGTTTAACACCATACAGCCTAATATGGCTTCGGCCCGTCTAATACATGGGATCACTTCCTACAGTCTAATCTCAGAATTAAATACCGCAAATACCTATACGAATGCTACAGTCTAATTTGGGCTTCGCCCACGTCTAATACCAGGGATAACACCCTACAGTCTAATATGGCTTAGGCCCGTCTAATACGTGGTATCACCTTTTTTCTTTTTTGTGTTTGCATGCATATATATATACTAAGTAGCACGTGTGAATGGGACCACAGGGCAGAAACGCATTTCAATTGATTTTTAATACGGGGGTTCTAAAAACTTAAAGCTGCAACTAGTATGTCGGTACGCCACTGACGACGCCCGCCGAATACTAGTATCAGTCTGGCAGAGTGGTCAGCGAATGAATGCACCTAACTTGTATGACTGTGTCTGTAGCACATCATAATGGATGCTTTCATCTTTGTTACCTCTAGAAACCCCAGTTTTCTCGAGTAGCATCCAAAAACACCATATGCAGGTAATAGACTAATGCTCCTCAGCAACATGTCTAAACTCTTTTTTCTTGAAGATACACTGTTAAAACTAAATTATCACTATTCTAATTGCAGACACCCATTTCTATCTGTCCTTTCTTCCTTTTCTTATGTCTGAACGGCCTGAGCCAATTTTAATTTGTTTTGTTCTATTATAAATGTAATCGCCTGAACGATCTGTGTGTCCTTTGTGATTCGTCAGGAGACGATCCCTCTTCCGATGGGGAAGGTATGTGGTGGCCTCTAATTTAGTGAGATTATGTTTAGTCTTTGCTCTAAGGCCCAGTTAGCGTTTGCTTTAAGAGATTTGATGCAGTTTAGCTGCGCCCGTTTTCTTCCTACTTTTTTGTTTGTTATGGCTGAAAGTCAATTCTGGTAGCGTTTGAATTCGTTGCATTTCACCTAAATTTATGTAAGAGATTTTTGGACTTTGATGTACGGATTGCCTGAGCAATCTGAAGTTCTCTTTTATTTTCTGATTAGAACGCCTATAGACTGGATGACTATTCGCTGAAAATGTTAGCTTAATTCCTTGCATTAAATTTGCTAGTAAACCTAAGAGGAAAAATCTTTCCTCAAGGGGCAGTCGAAGGTTTCTCTGCTGAGCTGGTTGCGCTTAAATGTTTTGCTCTTAGCGTTCTCTTTTTATGCCAGGCCATGAGGCCGTAATGTACTGGGTACTGCGAAGTTGCACCACGGGTGCGCTTGCTGTTTTGTTAGTTTAGTCTTGTGTCTGCTACAGGAGATTGGTCGTAGGATTAAAAGGTATCCAAATGGTTGTCCGAACGCTAGGTTTCACAGATTCTTGGAATAAACATAATTTGAGTTTATTGTATTTTTATTTGGAAAATAACGGTGTACAAAAATGATGAGTTTAATTTTACTAAGTTTAAATGAAAAATATCTTTTTGATGTATCATTAAATAATAATAATTTTGAAACAGTCCCCTCCGCTCAATTCTAATTTCAAGTAATAAAAACTACCCTTAAGACATTTCCTCTTTAAAAGTGGGCGGGGCTTAGCAATTTAATTGACAGTTGGGCCAAATCAGATTTGGGCCAAACAAGAATACACCCTTGTCATAGCCTGTGGATAAATTACAGTAATACTTCATTGGAAGTCCCCGCGAGTGTCATTTTGGAAACTCATTAACTAGAGTTTATCAAGTGTTCAATCGGGGTATGCTCTTCCCTTCTTTAACCTATTACACACAGCCACATCGTACCGTCTTGATTTAGAATTCTTAGTCTTAATGCCGTAATGCGTTTGGCTGTGCGCTGTCGCATTCATCAGTGCGACGTTCACCTTACTTTCAGTTGTGTTCAGGATGGTAAGGCTACAACGGAAAATTGTGACTGTTGCGGTGTTCCTTTGGACTTTATGAAACTGTAACATCCTCTTAAGCCAAAATCTGAAATTTCCTCTACTTCCAAAGAAAGTGATCATTGTTTTGATTTGAACAACACATTCATAAACATTCAAAATTTTTGACATTGTACAATGAATTTGATAGGATATGTACAATAACTTTGATAAAGAATCATACAGTCGCTTGTTTTTAACGTTCAGAACTATCAAACGCTAAAATCTTCAAAACATTGTTATTCACATAAATTTCACTGAAATCGGAAAGGCCACACAAGAATAGATATTGTGTGAACCCAAGAACAATTTCAACTTTTAATGGGTTCATTGAATCGTTCCGATTTTTCATTTATAATAATATGTGAGATGTAAGGTGATGTGACCATTTCCACTAGTAGTTATGCTTTAGGCCACTCCTTCGACCTCAGGCAGAGGCGGGTTAAGTTTCTGCAAATTCAGCCATTTTGTAAAATTTGTGGTGGCCAAGACACACAACTTGTATGGAAAACTAGTATAGTATACACGTACGTACACAATCTGGTACACGCAATGTATACTATCTGTGTTGTTGTTGTTGTACTTGCGATGCATGAATTTAAGCGTTCTATTTCAGGGAACCCATGTTACCTACATCTGCGATCTGCAAGATATCGAAGTCAATTCTGACTGGATTGTTGCACTGTAAGACCACAGAAGGGTCCAATGAGCTGGTATCTGGGCGTACCAGAACGCCCTTCCAAAGGTTTCTGGAGCCGAAATGGCCAACCACCACGTTTTCCTGGCTCCTCCGCCCCGACCGTGCATTTGTGGAGCTGGATCACCTGCTCTGCAAGCTCAAGGTGGCCCAGAAACTTACCGAAACTGGTCATTGGAGATGAAGTCGACAGTAAATTTGCCGACTATTTAAAGTAGGTAAAGGGCCAAAGGTTTTGAACTATAACATTTAAAGCTAAATGTGTTGTTAACTTCTTGTCATTCCATGTCAATTCTTGTCAAATTTCTGGTTATAAGCGTTGTACTAGTGTTGAATGTGCCTTTGTTGTTTTTAAAACGTTCAAAGTTGCCTTAGTTACCTAGGAAGGATGGCAACTAGCATAATAGTGCAAATTCACATGATTTGCTTGCACTTGCCTTTGACACCACACGCCCAAGGTAACTAAGGCAGCCCAACATTTTTAAAAAAACCGGCCGCTTGGTGCCAGGTTCACGCCTGGCACTATTTGAACTGGATTCTCCAGGTCATGATACATCTTTTGAGCTCAAGATCTCCAAGATTAGCCCAGAAATGAATTTTCTGTGATCTGTTGAATTTTAAAATCTGCCTTAGTTACCCGGTTTCATCGTGCAGGACTTACCCCCCCTCCTAAGTTATCATAGGAAGAATTCTTAAGTTCTCATAAGGAATACTTTTAGGTATAAGAAATACTTGTTTGTCTCCATTTTTCTTTTTATTTTCATTGCAGAATTCATTTTTTCTTTTCTTTTTTGTTTTTCAATTTTGTTATTTTTCGTTTCTATTTTTCATTTTACTTTTATCAACAAACAAACTTCAACATAACATTAAGCAACAAGCAGTACAAGACATTATTTAACAGCAATTATGAGCAAATCATAGTCATAGCCAGTTTTGACCTCACTTCTCGACTTTCCAGTACGTATGAATTGACTACAAAGTGAGGTCATTAATAAATATTGCTCACCCAGATACGAACTCTAATTATGAAATTCGATGTGCCAGATGTTCAATATGCTACTAAAAGAAGGTCCCGAGTTAACGCACCGAGCATAGCTAGCATGATTTGTTCATGTTAGTGTAAGAGTGTCACTCTTACTATTATACCCTCTTGCCATTATTATATGTTGACTTGTATCTTGCAAGCTGTACTTGTATTTGGTAGATGCACTTTATTTCTTTTCCTATTATGCACTGGTATATAGCATAACTTCTGATATAATGTGTATGTATTTGTATTTAAGTCGTTGCTATCTGTGGTTACTAGCTATGTGTCCAAGAAGTTTTACATATTACAGTGGGGATAGTAAATCGTATTTTAGTCTTGTCATTGTATGCGGGTGCGGGTGATTTTATCAGTTATCTTTGTTAAATTTCAGTATTGTTGAGCATTCCAGGTTACGCGGACTTGGACTTATAGCATTAGACAGAGCAGCCAAGGCATTTCAGGGTAAGTGGGTGCATTTGCTTTTTCTTTCCGTTGGAGGATAATTTGTGTGTCAATTTAACCGATGGCGCGTAAAGCAGAGCAGGTTTTGATTGATGTGTCACGGAGTATTCTTAAGGAGTTGTCCATTTTTGGCTGATTTTTTACCATCTCCGATTTTGCTCATTTTCACATATTTTCACAGATGGTACATATACTTTAACAAGTTTATGAATTTTAAGTCGGATTCCTTATGGTTGAAGACTAATTTTAGCTGAAAGTGGTGGTATTCATGTGCTAAACATAGGGAACGCAAAAGGTGGTGATTTTTCGTGTACCAGAGAAGGCTCGCTCATGACAAAACGGAGCGCTTCAACGTCGATTTCATATTATAAAGACGATTTCGAAAGATGGTCTGGAGTGGGCGAAATTTGAATTTAGGCCTTCTAATTAATTTTTGAAGTTTGAAGTAAAAAGCCAATTTTGAGTGTTTTGCAACGCGGAAAGTGGGAGTCTGCAACTTTGATGAAATATCTTAAAAGCTGGGAATCCTAATTGAAAATGTTAATTCCTACAGATCACAGCCTATGACAAGTAAATTCGAACGATACCAATTGATCCTGGCTAGTTCTGCCTGATTTCGAAATTTCTCTGGCGCATAAATCCGTATTTTTTGCAAAATTTAGATAATTCAGGGTTTTTTGCAATTACATGGAGCCATGGCAACAAACAAACTCAAACTGTCAGAATATCTATTTTCGCATCATTATTTATGACTTTGGGTCAGTTGACAGTACGTACAGTGGTTGCAACTAAGTACACCCAGTAGGTCGCTAATGTCAAATATGTGGGACAGACAGCCAGCCATAAGCTGAAAAATAACGATTTTTCAAATTGTTCAAGTTACGACAAATTTTATATCAATCGAAAGCTCTCATTGTGGGGAACAGTTTGATTTGGAATCATAGTCCGGAAATGTGCTGTCAAATTCAAGTTATCGGCTGTTAAATGTTTGTCGTGGGCAAGGCTTTCCAGCGACGGTGCCACTGCTTAAAGTCACTGACTAGAGCTCTAAGGTACCTAGATTTCCCCATTAAAAAAGTACTCTGAATTCTTTGTTTATATCAGTTATCAAACATAGAACCGAATAAAGCTCAATAGTCAAGGAGGTCTAGGTGTAACAAATCGTTTTTTGCTGTGGCTCCATGGTTTTCATCCGCTTTTGCAATCGCTGGTTACTCGTGAAGGACTGAACGAAACTACTCAAAATTTAAACCCGATGGTGCGATGCAGCATATGTGGCGAAAATTTTGTCTGAAAGTGAGCAGAATCCGTGGCCATAAAATTGTTCACGAATCACGATGGACCCTCCCCCTCCTCCTTATGTACTTTACTCTTGTCTTTCTATTTTCTTGTTTAATGCATAACAATTCCCATGTCTTATCCTAGTGATTAGGTTAGTTCATCATTATGTATTTAATTTTCTTCAGAATTTGCACGTATTTGGATTGCATTTGTATTTGTTGTTTTTAGTTTTATTTGGATTTTTACATTTAGTAACACTCAGTCAAAAATTTATCAGTAGGCTTGTCCCAGGATGCTGTTGTATGTGACTCTTTATGCTGGCAATGTGAGATTTAATTGTTTGGGAATGGAAAAGGATAGAATGTGATCTTTTGCTTCGATCACAAAATCTTTACTACGAAATGTCCCCCAAATTGAGCCCCAATTTAGACCTGCTTAGTTTCTTTATACCAAACCTTTCTCACGCAATATGAGAAGAAAGTTAAAGTTGAACCTACGTAATCGGGTTTATGGGCTTTTGTTTTTGCAAGGAAAGACAGTTGCTAACCTTTAGACGGGCCAAAAATCAGGTAATTGGCGCTAACCTGTTATTGCTGTTCCGCTCCATACTCTGCCGTGAGTTTGTTCTTAGCCGCAGGGTTGGGAATCTCGGCCTAGCCCATCGAAAAGTATAGGTTTCGGACTTGGACCGTGACTGGAAATTTTTTGGAATCGTCAAATTTCAGCGAAATTTTCAAATTAATGTTATAACCACTAATGAGGTGCGGAAGCCGTTTTATGTGTGCTACTTGCTTTTACCATTGCAACATATTAAGTGTATGATGCTTTACTTGTCATTCCTGCGTGTTTAACTGCTAGATTTGAGTTTTAAATAAAGTCACTGTTTCTTTGAGTGCTTATTTAGTAGGAGGAAGATGTAGGTAATTATAGGATTATGAAAGGCGACAAGCTCTGTGCAGTAAAGCTTAGACTTCTATGCGCGCTAAGGGTTAACCCCACACCCACAAATTGACTCCCTCTCACCGCACCTATGTTGGTAAGGGGTCAAAACGGGGATAGCTCGCTGCTTTGTATAATTACACGTTGAAGTAGCCCCAATTTGGGGAGGGTCTTGGCGTACGCCAAGGAAGTGAGTGACCCGGTTTGGAACTTTGTACCCGTATGGGGGCGGTTTAAGATGGGGTCAATTTGGGGGGGGGATTGCAGCCGATAGTGAACATAGCATACTTTTGGTCTTCACCCTTGACTGCATAGAGTGTGATGCTTCAAGGCCAGTTTATACCACCAAACTTTCGCCAACTTTCGTCAGCAATGTAAAATAATTCCAACTACAGTTCCCTCAAAAAAGTACGGTTTCCCGCATTCATAACATAACATAACATGACATAACAATCCATTTGACGATTAGCAGAATCGCAGCTCAGAAGATTCCAAACTTCACGTTTCGAGGAAAGAGCAAATTTGGTTTCAGTCACGATAACGTTTTCACTCAAAATGGTCTTTGTTTTCCTAAAGCACCACTATGTGAAGATTTACCGACTAGACTCTAAAATCTATTTTGCAAACGTCCAACGAAGTGAAAACATACCTAATTGATTGGTTTATTTCAATGGCAACTTTTTGTGTGTAGAGAAAGTACAGTTCTTGGGTTGGGCTATTCATGGGTTGGTCGTGCCGGAACCTCTTTCTAAGTCCGTCTATAGTAATCTGTTCGGCATTGTTATAGCCAACTTCGTTCACCGCTTTTATTTGTACGTCTCCGTAGACCGCATGAGATGGGCCTCCGACGAGTGCCTATTAATGCTAAGTCACAAGCAAAAAAAGGATTTATATTTTGTATCAGAGTTATGTTCAAGTAGAAGTTTATGCAGGATTTTAGTTCGATGGGGCAGTGCGCGTAGATTAGAGGAGAACCAGCATCATACACCGCGAAGAAACCTTGTAGTCTTCTGGACGAAACTCGTTTATTTTCGATTATTAGCACTTCAAACTGCACAGCTATCCATTCCGTATATATATATATATATATATATATATATATATATAGATATATATATATATATATATATATATATATATATATATATATATATATATATACACTAACACTGTCCACGTCTGCTGAATGTATCAATGGAATCAATGTTGACAGCATCACGAACACGATCGAAAGCATCAGTTGTAACAGGTTGACCTGCCGAGGAAGAATAGTCATCAGTTCTTCCAACTGAGTAGTGTAGTAAAACAACTTTGGTGTACACTTATAATCGTTTTGGAAATTTGGCGTACAATTACAATTGTTCTGAAACTAGTTCAAACAAAACTAATCTGTACTCATGTTGTTGTCAACTACTGTGATAGTGAATAAGGTATGCGTCATAAAGTGGTTATGAAACCTAAACCAGAGATGTTGCATGTATGGAGTTGCCTTGTTGTTGTCAATATTGTTGTCAACTACTGTGATAGTGAATAAGGTATGCGTTATAAAGTGGTTATGAAACCTAGACCAGAGATGTTGCATGTATGGAGTTGCCTTTATATTGTTAGACAATTCTTATTCATGTTGTATCTCGCAGCTGGAAAACCTTTGGAGAAGGCTTAACTCTTAAACTTAAAAGCAAGTTCCATTTCACGGCTTTTTTTATAATGGCAACGGTTTATGGCATCTATACTTTGAAGCTTGCAGTTATGTTTTATGTAATTGCAGTGTTGTTAATATCAAGACCAGCTTAAGTTCGTCTCCAGTTTTCAAAATGTGAAGGTATAGTGGTTTACTGCAAGAATAAATTTGCAGTAGTGGAAGAGTAGCTTTAATGTATATGACATGTTTTTCAGAAAGTTCACTGCGAAAGTCATGAACTGGCCATGCAATCACTAAAATTTATTTGTAAAACTAGATTTTCTTTAACGCTGTGTTACACAAGCTAAATTTTGTAAACTAGGCTGCGCATTTTGTTCAAACTCTTGAAGGTTTATTATTATACAATACAGATAATGCTGTGCATATGTATATATAATACAAACGGTCAATATTTTAAAGGGAAGTTTTAACTGAAAGCTAAAGTCTCCAGCCGTACGCACGGCTAAAGATTGTTACATATACTGTTTAAAGTCCCCAATTCCATAAAGACTTTAGGGTAGCGCATTCCTGTATTTGACACCAGTTTCAGTAAGTTTTGAAAGGCGAAATTACAACATTTGGTCGAAACTCTGAATTAAAGTTTTACCTTCAATTAACTACTTCAAAAGGCTTCATTAAGCTAAAAAGGGTTAAATCGGCTATTACACCTTCGTTTAAAATTATGCAGTAAACTTATACAGCTGTTTTCTGCTGTCGGATAGATTGTACCAAGATTAGAGGATGATACAACCGCTTAAAATCAATACATTGTGAACATGTACGGATTCATTCCTTGTGTTTATCTTTTGTTGTTCATGCGTTGCGTATTGCGTAGTTACACAGAATCAAAGACTCAGTTTCGCGCAAGTTTATGGCTGATTTGTAACTGTTGCGATAGGCAATGAAACCCCTTACTGGATTCTGGCTTAGAAAAGTTTCTCCAATTCGAAAACTGACAACGTCAGAACTTACTATATTCTATGAAACATTTGACATCTCAAGTGTCGACGACTTGAGTCCTTAGTTTGCTGATTTCACAATTTGAGAATTTTTATGAAGGTAGCCTCTGCTTAATCACGTTTTAACATTGTCAAGCCTTATTATAGTCAATATTATATTTGTATCTGGCATTACTTGTTTCAGATATTTTGGTTAAGATTTTTGCATCTTATGAAATGGTAATATTTGTTTGTTGGAATTTGCCAAAAATGCAAAACTTCATTTAAGTTGACCTTTCCGTCCGCACAAAATGTATATATTGAATTTAAATGCGAAGGTTGCTTTGGCGAGTGTGATGAGGTTCGAGTAAGCAATACTAATATTCTCAAATTCTCCTATGTATCCGGAATTTCAGCTGATTCTAAAGTAGTCTAAATTCTCAATTAGGTCTGTCATATTTGGCCGAATCCCAAGCAGTTGAACTTGGCTCCAATCAAAGTTTAACAACTGTACCGGTAGAAAAAGATGAGCGATTAGAGAATGTTCAATTCGGATCCTTGCTGAATTCCGTTTCAGATGAGGTTGCTAAAGGAACAGTAAGTCCGAAACTAATAACGAAAGAAGTACCTGTCTCAACGGATTCAGCAGATCAACGGCAAAGCAACGGACCAGAACCACATCTGTCTAATTGTCCACCATGGGAACAGCCGACTGAGATCAGCAATACGACTGCGGTCCAGCGGTGCCAAGTCTGTGATTGGCTAAAGGGTAAAGATGGTCATTACCTCTGCGAAAGATGTTGGAACTGTGGACTAACCGCGGCTGATCACTTTAACCTCTCGAGACCATTCTGTGCAGCGTTTGTTGCTCGCAAACCAATTAATGGCAAACTATCCGACAGTTTTCCAGTTTGTCTAAAATGCGACAAACCTAAATGTGCATGTTCAAATCGAAGTTTTTCTAAATATGAAGGAGCATACTCGATCCAGCTAGAAACGCATTTTAACAAGCTGTTAAATCAACAGGATAAAAATATTCCAGCTCGATTTTCTATGAAAAGTGGTTGGACCTGTCTTGACGATGAAGCCGATCTATTTTCAGCCTGGATCAGTCTGCAGATGATGCTATTGCATACTTAGTTGCATTTAATCGGCTTTGCGCACCACAGCCTAAGCTGCACAAAAGCTCTGGCTTTTTAAACATTGGTTCGAATTTGATTTGATGCCTGCACTGCAGGAACTGTTGTCACATGATTGTAAACAGCTGGCGTTGGTATATTTTAAACTTCCCTACCGGTATTTACGCTATTTGCGATTCTATAGCACCACTTGCCAAGAACAATGTTCTAAAACTGTTGTTCACAAATTCTTGGGATTTTTCCAGCAGGTGATACCAATTGCCTCTAGGATGTTGTAAAATTTTTTGACGAAGCAACACAACTCTGTTTTAGCTGCATTCGAACTGCTTTAATATGTTTGTCTTACTGATACACAGGACAAATCAACCAAAGAAGCAGTTGGAAAAGAAATAGTAAGAGTTTTAGATGTACTGGCATCCTTCAATCACGATTCACTTTGGACTCTTAGAACTGGTGATAAGAGCGTCACATTTTCAATTGATTCTGATGAAAGTGCTCATGTGCGAAGAATAAGGTACGAATATACGTGCAATTGGGGAAATGGTAGATTTTAGAACGTAACATATTATTTAACATATACATAATATTATTTTGAATTGGAATTTCTTAACAACAGGCAGGTTCTAGTTTCCACAAATATATTTTTTCACAAGATGAAAACTCCATGTTTCCAATTTTTCACTAACTTTATGCACACTTAAAATTTTTCAATCAAACTATAATTTAGATCAATACAACAACCTGTTTTTGCAATGTCCGTATATGTAATTTTAAGGCTTATGTCGAGTAGGGGCAAACGTTTTCTTCTATTTAAACGATTAACTTTGTGACTCTGCCCATGGAAATCAGCAGGGGTCAATTTCCTTCCAGTTCTGTCAATAATACAGTTCAACTCTGATGCAGTGGACAAAAGTAAAGAGGGGGAAAGGTTAGAAACCTGTTTTGTATGAAGTAATGTTCGAATTATAAAGAATGAAATTAATCGAAAAAACTGTTGGCACGATAACTTGTTGAAGAATTGCATTTTAGCTTTCTAGAGAATTAAAAAATATAAGGTTACATTAATGTTAATATTAGTGTTTCTAATAATGTTACCATAGAAACATTAAACTTTTGAGTCGTAAAATTGGGAAGTTATTTGAATTTAACTTTGGACCCTTTAAAAACTATTTATAATAATTATTCATATTTTCAGAATCTAAATTACTTTTTATTCAATCTGTTGACTATAATTAGATTTCCAATAATTTCAAGAAATTTCAAACTGATAAGTGAAATCTATTTACCAATACATAAAATGCATAAATACAAATACGTCATAAACTTTCCATCAACTTATTTCTGACCAATGCATCAGAGTTGAACTCTACTACTGGTAGAACTGGAAAGAAAGTGACCCCTGCTGATTTCAAGTGGACAGAGTCAAATCCTTTAAATGGAAGAAAACGTATGCCCCTGTTCAGATCGACATAAGCCAATTTTAAAATTAATTGGTTTCTGGTAATTTTGTATCCATAAAACACCATTTATGTTGCCACCAGTTCCTGAATAAGGAAGGTGGGTAGATGACATATAATGTGTATAAACGAAACAAGCTACCAGGTTGAAATAAGGGAGCGGCAAATAATTCCTTAATTTAATGTTGGCCTTGACCGAAAGTTTCATAGAACTTAACGTAAACACCGGATCTGCTACGTATTGGACAGTAAGAAATCCGCCTGAAAAGTGCTTTAAATAGAGAAAGAGAAGTATGGACCAGCCAGCCATCAGTTCACAGATTCGAGTAACTATTGGATTTTTTATTTTGAAAGGCAGTTTTTCTGCTATACCACCACCAGGGGTATTCACTGGCTTCTGCAGCTGCAGTGCAGCCAGTGTAACGCAAACTGTTGGTTTGTTATATGAAACATTCACAGGTGTATTTCCACCTGAAATTAACTATAAGATAGTCTCGGAGTATTTAATTGGCAGCGGGTTAATTGTAGGGATTACCTTTGTCTGGAACATTTTTCAATAAAAGCTTGATTTGTAAATTTCCGCAGGCCAACAACTTCGAAACATGCATATTTGTAGAGACTTACTTGATTAATGACATATTATTTGCAGCGCTGCGGATTCGTTCAGATATTTATATTGAGATTGAGCACACAGACGTACATGCAGGCTGTTACTACTGTAAATTACACGGATATCCAAATTCCCGCGAAAACTTTCAGAATGTATATCTGGCCTCGTTTATGCGAGTCGGCTGTATGCTTGTGGGAATTAATTCACCCACTGACTCGGCTTGTGTTGGGTGAAAACTGGCGAGTTATTTTGGAAATGTTGGTTGCGTGAATTCTATTGTCTATCATGTTCGGTTTCACTGAAATATGTTACGAACTGCGAACAGGTTTTTCCTTCCGTAGCCAAACACATGTGTTTGAAAACTGCATTGAAACAAACTTTTGACGCCATGATTGAACACGCTGCGTCATCACAGTCCCCGTTAGCTAAGTCTGTCGACACCGTCTGCTGCTGATTTTGTTATTGTGGCAATATGTTTAGGTCAAAGGAATCCCTAGCAGAGCACGTAAATAATTACCACTTTGACAATGGTGTTTATCAATAAATCAAGTTCTAACCTTTGACTAATGTTTTAGATATCTAACTATATTAGAGTATCTAACTGTTTTATTGCACTGGGTAACCAAGCTGCAAAGAATTTAGGAACAGTCCTAGACACTGTAGAATTTGCAAAAGGCGGCTTCATCGGTGAAGTTGTTCTTTTGACAAGTAAGTCGATTACGTGGCCGTTGATCTTTACCATGTCTTGAGGAATTATTATGATAGTGATAAGTTGGTCAAAGATCAGAGAAAAGGCTGGCTGCGATTGGGACTTAATCAGATCACACACCTCACTGAGAAATTACCCCACGTTAAAAATCTTTTGATGAGACTTTTGATGTTGAAGAAACCGAAGGAAAGAATGCTAAGAGCACAGGTGCTGAAAAGGTTCGCAATTTAAAACGTAACGGCGGAGAGAAAAATGCTAAAGGCAACAACAGTAGGAGGCCTAAAGTCGTTAAGGTTTCAAGCCTGATAGACAGTGAAGCTAAGAAGGTCGTCCCGATGAAATTTTGGTTTTGACTCCGATGATTCAAAAAATGATACAGACAGCTTGGAATGAATGTTGGCAGGGTTTAGAATTTTGTGTTATCAAATGAAACATTTTCTCTTTCCCTTTAATAGTAAAATAATTTCATTAAATTCGGCTACTTGTAGACTTATTTATTTGTTGGAAAGTCAAAAATGTCTTACTGTTGCCGTCAACATGCTGCATCTTCTGCTTCGCTACGTAGGCATGTAGAATTGGTACATTGCCCCCATTATCGGTGTCCATCTTGTGACCACGGTGCTTCATCCCTGGATAAAATTGGCGAGCATATCAAATTCAGTCACCGGCTTGAAAATGAAAAATCTTTGCTACATACTGCGATGTGTAATGTGTTGGGTAAGTATTATTCAACAAAGTTTTCTTTCCCCACTCGCGAACATATAGTATTCAGTTGACTTTCATGATATTTAAATTAATAGAAGCGTGATGGCGTGTCGATGATTATCTGCACCTGATGATCTAAAGGACTGGAGTATATTTTTTGTTACTTCTGTTCTTTTCTTTTGATTTACTTACAAAACTTGACAATTCAAAAAGGTATACAAAGCTTAGCTACGTCTGAATCTACTAGCAGCTAAACTGTTGCCAAAAAATACTTTATAACAGAAGCCGGCAATCACAGCTAATCCATCAGGAGGCAGCCATTTGCTAAACTCTTGCCTATCATATACCTTTGCAAACTGGTGTGATAGTTTTCACTGGTTTTAGAGACTAGTAGGATGTGATGGTTTGCTGTTTCAGGAGGATGCCAGATTCAGTAATTAAAGAATAGGTATCATAATGTCCTGTGTTCAAAATCCAAAATTGCAGGATAGAGGCAAAAACTCAGTCTTTTCCAAAGTCCGCAGAACACTGGACAGAAAGACTTCATACATATTTGCTTTTATCGGATAATGCTATCTGCACATTAGCATTCATCAATGACATAATTCTGTCCAAAATCAATGGATGATGATACCAATGGTGCCAAATTGACAGTCAGAACAATTTTGCTGATTAATTTACGTCTTTAGTTGTTTTATTAATTTAGTTGATTTTAGGTTTGTTACAGCTGTGAGACGGTTAAGTCTAAGTGATAGTCACCGTCACCAGAGGTATCAACATCGCCGGTTTTCTGTCCCAGATTTATTACGGATATCGACTGGAACCTGGCAAAGCAATGCTGTCTTTCAGACAAGAAGAATGCTTAAAAACTTAAGTGCGAGTTTGATTATAAATGTTAGTAGGGACAATTTAGCTAACTTTCCACTATTTATTTGTCAAAAAATGGTAACCATTGTTCTGTCTAAAATTGACTGTTCTGCTTTTGCTTTTGTTTTTTGCTTTTGCTGTGTCTTCCGAAGGCCGTCAAATTCTCTCTTTTTAAAGTTTAGCCAAAGTTTTTAAAGTTACATGTCGTCTTCTTTAGAAAAAGGCAGAATAGTTATTAGTTTTCCGCTGGTGTGTATTATTGGCTATTTGTGACCGAGAACGGGTGGACTTGTGCACATGTTCAGGCACGTATAGGGAGCATATACGTAACTACCCCTCCCCCCGAACATCTAATAATTGTGTGTCTGCGAATCAATTTGTGTACTGTTTATGTGTGTGAACGTGCGTGTGAGAGCGTGGCAAGCAATAGCCTAAAATAACTAATCTAACCAAAATGTCTTAGGTTTCAGCTCTGGATTTTGTGTGTGTGTGTGTGTGTTTGTGTGTGTGTTTGTGTGTGTGTGCGTGTGTGTGTGTGCGTGTGTGTGTGTGTGTTGACGGTAGTAATTTGTCATAGTAAATAGTTTATTACGATCAGCACTTAAATCGTTGTAGTCGGTATTAGGTTGGATAGGATAACCGCTGAGTCGACGATATTTGAGTACACATGTCAGTCTGGAGCTTATTCAGTTTATCTACGGTGAAGAGGAAAGAAACCTTATTGATTTTTGTGACATTAGTGTACCAGAGAACGCATTAAGCCTGCCATTTCACCGGTGTCCGGAATGTCACAATCAGCGCAGTTTCAGCACAGTTTTCCTAGTCCACGAGGGTAGTTCTTTTGTTGAGCCTGAGCAGTCGGAGCTAACTTTCCACTGCAACTGCTCTCAGCCGTGGGATCGTGCTGAGATTGAAGTGTGTTGAACCCGACGGAAGCCCGCATGCGGATCCCTGGTCTTATGTTTTCGAGTGCGACGGTTGTCCCGACTTCAAAGTTCTCTTCGCTTGTGCAGTGAACCCTTGTACCAATCCGTGTGTGTCAGTTAAACATCGTAACTGTCTCCTTGATAAATACTTTCCCTAAGGAAGACCGTCTGGATTCGGTTAGACCCCTTCCAATGAAAGAGTTTTGGGGTAGGATTCCGCTAACCCGGGTTTAAACGAGGTTAACCCAGTTGTAGCTATCGGCTGCTAGAAGCTAGCAAAACAGTGTTAACCCGTTTTTAGTTGCACCCTGCTTGAAGTGCTTAACTTTTGCGCGTTTAACCAGAGTCATACTACTCATACGTCTGGTGGTTGTAGTTCAGTGTTGACTACAATTATTTCAGCTAAGTAGCCCAACGTCGTGGCTGCATCCGAATCTGTCGGTCTGGCATCCACTATAGCAAAATATGTCGGGCTTCTGTGCCTCTCGTGGGGACCCAACAAAATTTAATCCTTTATGACTTTTCTTCCAGCGTTAAGTGGCTCCCTGCTAAGTTCAGTTGAACTCACTTAACAAGCGAGGTCAATTCAGTAAGTACGGTATTTACTAGTAAGAATGGTATTTTCTTTAAGCTTACTAGCTTTACACGTAAATACCATTTTTACTGAAACTCGTCCAGTAAATACTGTATTTTCTAGCAAATTCTGTATTTGTCTAAAACGCCTTTGTTTTTGTGTGTGGCTACGGATGCAAAAGGCAAGCCGACGTCATACTTAATGTCAAACGTAAGCCATACATAATCACAATATGCGCAAAGGGGTGCATGAAGATAAACTTCGGAAGTTAAAAATATTAGTTCACAAAATTATAAATTTAATTTCTAATTTTAATTTAATTAAATCTCAAATCAGAACAGAGTAGTATTGTTTTTGGGCGTCCTGTATAAATTGTGGTTCACTAAATGTGGTTCTTATTGTAGTTCTTTAGTATCATGCGCATAACCATTGAACCTCGTATCTTCAGTGTGGTCCTCTCTATTGTGGTCCCCTAATAGAAAATATCATGTACATAGCCTAAACTTTGGGCCTTGCAACCTTTGTATTTCAAAAGTGATCCTCTAAGTGTGGTTCCAGTTCTACAAGGTGCCCCCCCTAGTGTGGTCCCCTAAAAATTTATATGCATAAGCCTCAACTTTGAAACTTAACTTATATAACTTAGCTTACTTAACCTAGCTTAACTGATGTATCTCAAGTGTGGTCACCTCTATTGTGGTGCTGTAATAATAGAAAATATCTCTATAACGTGGTATCATATAACTAATCATATAGCTTGTATACAGGTTTCCCTACTGTAATCTCCAAACAATTACAGAATCCTCAGTATTAGTCCTATATGTGACACTTAAGTCTGGTTCCTTATACCAAGAGTACATAATACATAAGAGTATGACAAGCGTCATACGCTATGTATTATCAGCTTGTTACATCCTCTGCACGCTATCGGCTGACCCCGTACCTAAATCAGACCCCCCCTCACCCCGCCCCTATACATGTACGGGGTCCAAACGGGGGATCGAGCTCGTGCTTGTATATTTTGTGCACATATGTGTAAATCATACAAGCTTAGACCCCATACACAAATTGGGGGCCCCGTCAAGTTTAACATATAAGTATACTAACATAGACCCCGATCCCCCGTTTGGACCCCGTACATGTATAGGGGCGGGGTCAAGGGGGGCATAATTTAGGTACGGGGTCAGCCGATAGCGTGCAGAGGATGTAGCAAGCTGATAATACATAGCGTATGACGCTTGTCATACTCTTATGTATTATGTACTTTTGCTTATACCGAACATAATATCTCAGGTCTACTGGAAAACATTTCATACTTTTAAGAAAAACAATTTATGAAAAAACATTCAAGCTTTATATTCCTGGACTGTATTTTACAAATTACACATGTATATTTTAAAAATCTATACAGCAACATAATTTAGGAAATAGGTGGTTTCCAAAAGCGAAAGTACCACTTTAGTTTGAAACAAAAACAGATTTCTAAAACTCCCAAAAACCGGTACTAGTGTAAAGTGAAAGTCTACTTTCCAAAACTGGCATTGTAAAACAAAATTCTTCCCAGAATGAAATAAAAATGCCAGTTTTTTTAAATTCTAGACTGGAAATTAATGGGAAACCTTGATAAATAATATCAACTTTACCACTTGGCATAAGAGAATTAAGGAGATCTGAATCATAATAATAGATGATAACATAATAAGATCCGATCTAGTGTACATAAATTTGATATTTACATTAAAATAGAAGTTTTGTATTAATCATGCTAAAGTAGAAAAAATTTTGCAGTTCCTATTCCAGTGTATGCTATCTGATTTTTAGACAACTGATTCTGCGAACCAATCCACTTACTTAACGGCTGAGAAAGTAAATGATCACGCATTCAGCAAACGTGCTTCCAATGAAGAAATATCAGACACAGGAAGCAGCAAGGTATATACATATATATATATATATATGTATGTATGTATGTATGTATGTATAGCTGTTAAAGTTTTATATTTTGTTTATGTCATTGAAGAAAGGAAAGAATATATAGCTTTTATACATTTAAATGTAATACGTCAAGAAACGTGTTAAAATTTTAGGAAATGATTTTGGAATGTTCCGAATGCTTTTCAAAGATGCATATGAATGATGAATACCAGTGCACTAAGCACACGCCAGGACCCCCCCATATCAGATAAAACCGCAGCAAAAGCGAATCTCTCTTTAAGCCCCATAACACGCAAAACTACTTGGCCAATCAAATGCGTCGAAAAACACTACCGTTCTGACGAACTAGCTCTCCTAAAGATTGACTGGGACGAACCACTCCTTCAAATTAACTCGAATGAAGTTGAATGGATGAATATGACAGCTGTGGCTATTGGTTTAAGTCCATTCTTCTGGAATCTTTTAAGTACATATTAATTTGTTTTCTCATTGTATTAATTCAGGTGTTGTACGCAGCTGATTGCCTTGATGATTTTGTATTGGACAGAATCAGAATCAATCTGTTCAGATATATTGAAGCTGTCAACTCTGCTTTTGACGAACTCTCTGATGATCCAGTGTTAATTTCAATCTCTTCTCATAAAAAATTTGGATGGAAAAATTCATAACCGACTTTCTGATTCCAATGGATCACTTTTTAAAATTTGTAAGAACTTATAAAGTATGTGAATCCTAACACATTTTAGACTTTAATTTTAAATTTTGACGTTTAGCTAAATGTGTTAAGCCCAGTGAAATGCAATATTAATACAATGGAAGTATTAATAATAAAGTATAAGGAATACGAGTATTTAGGATAAATAATGCATACTTTATCTACAAATTTATAGTATCAGAATTTCGAACCGAACTAATCCAAGACTTATAAAGCAGACCCTTTGTTCCGACATGGTTAAAGCAAATGAATTGTGAATTAAAACTTTTCTCCTTTATGGTCGATCGCTGCATTCCAAAGCCATGAGTCATCAACTTCAAGTCCAGTTGTTGTCAGAGTATGGCAAGTTGCCAACACGTGCCTCAGCTGGTAGCGTTGGTTATGATCTTTTCAGTGCCAGACACTGTGTGGTATCTGTTGGTTTGGGACGAATGCTAATTCAGACGAACATTGCGATTGCTTTGCCACCAAATTGTTACTGAAGGATTGCACCTCGCTCTGGATTAGCTTTGAAAGCAGGGATTGATGTGATGGCAGGAGTGATCGATGATGATTACCGGGGGAATGTAGGAGTTGTGTTGGTTAACCTGAGCACTCAGGATTTCACGGTGAACATAGGGAACTGATTTGTGAGCAAGTTATGACTACCTATGTGGCGGAGGTTGTGAATTTGGATGTTACAGACCGGGGTGGAAACGTTTTTGGGTCTACTGGAGTACAACGTATGCCGGATCTAAACAATGATGTGGAAATGAAGGAAGAAGATTCTCTGATGTATGACATTATTATGAATAGCGTATAACGTGTATATTCTGTATGCATATAAATATACTAAATAAATTTTTGTCAGATTTCGCTTTTGATTTGATTTAATACGAGGTAGATTAGGTAAAATTTTCATCATGATTTTTAAGTTATTTTCAATGATGAGAGATATATCAGTTACGAGTGTGAAAGATTATTCAGATGAGATTATTAGGGGGCACAATAGGGAACCACACTTGAGATACATCAATTAAGTAGGTTAAGTAAGTTAAGTTATATAAGTTAAGTTTCAAAGTTGGGGCTTATGCATATAAATTTTTAGGGGACCACACTATGGGGGCAACACCTTGTAGAACGGGAACCACACTTAGAGGATCACTCTTGAAATACATCGATTGCGAGGTCCAACGTTTAGGCTATGTACATATTTTCTATTAGGGGACCACACTTAAGATACGAGGTTCAATGGTTATGCGCATGATACTAAAGAACCACAAAAAGAACCACATTTAGTGAACCACAATGTATACAGAACGCCCAGAAACAATACTACTGAACAGATAAATTATATGTATTTATAATCGTAATGAATTACTATTAATTAAAAATGATTATTTTATTATTTAAAAATATTGTGATTATGTATGCCCTACCTTTTGACATTAAGTAAGACGTCGGCTTGCCTTTTGTATCCGCATCCAGACACAAAGACAAAGGCGTTTAAGACAAAAATAGAATTTACCAGAAAATACGTACGGTATTTACTGGACAAGTTTCAGCAAAAACTATATTTACGTGAAAGCATAGAAAGTTTAAGGAAAATACCATTCTTACTAGTAAACACTGTATTTACTGAAATCAACCAGTAGATACAGTATTTACTGAATACAGAAATTACTATGACTTATGGATCACGTTAACATTTGTGCTAGTGTGGGGACGCAAATAGTCCGAGTTCAATGTGACCGTGAACTGACCTTCTTTATTGTTAAGTGAGTCTTACTGAACTCAGTAGGGATCCACTTAACGCTGGAAGAAAATTCATTAAGTATTAAATTTTGTTGGGTCCCAACAAATTAAATTTCGTTGGGTTTGCAGAAACCAAATATCGATTTTTCAAATTTCTCAAAACAAATTTGACATCAATCGAAAGCTCTTAATGCGGGTACATTTTTATTCTTGCGCTATGGTCCGGAAATGCACTAAATTTAAGTTAATAGCTGTTAAATGGTTTTGTGATCTAGCCTCAACATTGGCCTTGCTGCTCCCTAAATGTCGTTAAAAAGCACGAAATCACGTTTAGCCTGACAACACCGGGACGAAATTAATTCCTTAGAACCATTTTCAAAAATACACCCCATTGAAGCTCCATAATCGAAGACTGTTTAAGGAAAATTGCTTTAGTCTCAAGCGGTACCCTCGTTTCGCCCATTATTAAAACTGTAAGCAGCTAATAGCTCGTAATTCGCGGAGACATGGATGAAACAACTCAAATTGCGACCCTCCCAGACGATCCAGGAAATCACAACAACAACAAACAGCTCAATATTTAAAGTTTATATGTATATACATGTGTGGCTACATTATGTGTAAAAAAGAGCGTAATCCGTGACTATAAATTTTTTCATGGTGGACCCCCCACTTAAGGGGGGGTCGCGAATTTTCGACCATCACCGATTTTTCTCATTTTCACATATTTTGTAGTCCCCATGGGTCCCCAAAACAAGACAGTTGCGTTTGTTGCAAAACTTTCCCTATCATTCACAATAGTCTTCCAAAGGTGACCCCGACATGTGTTAAACATAGGAAAATGAAAAAGTTAGGAAAATTTCGCGCTAACCAAAAGTTTGAGCGCTGTGCAAGAGTAAACGAGCTATAGCTGGGCAAAATGTTAATCTGGACTAGGTAGCGTGTTAATATCTATATGAGGTATTTTTGTGTCAGCTCAGCGATTTTCTAAAAATTTTCAAAGTTGGGTGAAGCCGGTTTTTGCACAAATTTGACTTACAAAAACGTCACCAAAGAAATGTTTCGTCGTGGCCTGAACTAACCGTTTACTGCACAGATTTCGCGTATAGATATTAACACAGTACACAAATAGAGGTTCAATTTCCATACGCAAAATCCATGCTGCTACTTGTGGATAGTTCATACTTTTGGTTAGCGCGTTGGCGTTTTGCCTCAAAATACGTCATTTTCTCAATTTTTTGGATATAATGGTCCATAAGTCGGGTGAAAGCCGAGCTATTCCAACCAAATTCGGTGTGCCAGTTTGCACATATAAAAGGAAGTTGTGTGCGTGTGCTTCACTGTAATTGCTGGTGTTTAGCTGTGGACGCATGCCTTAGTGCGATGACGGAGGCCTACCGTCCAAAAATGGCAAATTTTAAAATTTTTCAAATATAGCCAAATTTTATATCAAATTGAAGCTCTCGATGTCCTGAACATTTTATCTTCTTGGACAAAGTCTCTACAAAGCAGTATGAGAAAGTTAAGCCGCATTAAAGTTTGAAGTAAATAACAGTCGGAAGGAGCTGGATCAAATGGTTCAAACGCCGTTTCTCGCTCATTGCTTGACGTATCACTGTCATTTACACAGCAATAAATAGCCCAAGATAGAGGCTTCAATTTGATGTATTGACCATGCCGTAGTCTTTTGTCATCCTATGTGCACACGACTTCGAAGCCCTTAGCGAGGCATAGTGGAGTAAATACTAAATTGTAGGGATTTGAACTGCAATATCTCTTAACTGGATTGACCCTGGACTCTAAAAATGTGTCTTGTTTTTGGACACATATGGGGGTATACTACACCCGAAAATGAGCGAAATCGGTGACTATAAAATTTGGTACCCGGCGACCCCCCCCCTTAACCCTGCAACATAAGTAGGGTTAAATTTTGGCCTGCTTAACCCCGTTTTAATCCCGATTTCTAAACCCGGGTTTCATGATATGACCGGGGTTAGCACTAACCTCACTGCATAACCTGGGTTATCAATGTTGATTGGAAGGGGTTTAGACTACTAACCATAGTAGTAAGGAAAATAAGAGTTGAACTGCAGCCCACAATGTGGGCATGTGTGGGCAGTTTCTGTTATGAATAATCTTAACAACTTTAGGCTACTTATTCGAATTGTGGCAACTATGATTCGAGTAGAGAGCTATAACAACTTAGTTTAACCTAACTGTGGGCAAGTGTGAGTAACTACTAATATGAACAACCTTAATAACTTTACACTGTTTGCAACTGTTATTCGAGTAGAAAGCTATAATAGCTTAATTTAACCTAACTGTGGGCAACTGTGAGTAGGTCAACGTTGGTGAAATTTATATATTACAAGTAAAAACCGAGATCTGACACATGTGGAGCCATTGCGAAATGTGGATCAATACGACAAACCTTATTAACTATCTTGATGTACCTTAGTGTAGACTTACTATAGAAGTTTGCATTTTAACCTTACTGTATTAATTAGAGTGTGTCAGAGTAAAAGTAAGCATCTACAAACTAAAGTCGCCCCCCCATCTCCACCCAATTGTTCATCTTTGACCCCCCTCCCGCATACCACTCAGTCACAGATACTATAGAATTAACTGTGAACTCTAATTTTATTGGTATTCAACTGAACTGCAGTTTTTACACTTAATTAGAAAAAACAAATCAAATTGGTTACTGTTCTACTGTGTACGCATACGCAATAATCGCTAGAACTATTTAGAAATTGTCTGTGCTGTAATATGAAAGTTTAGAATCTCAGTAACACTAACAAATATTGTGTAGCTAGATATATAATTGAATGTAATGCCGGTTTCAAAGTTACTATAGCACTAAAAACCCGTTTTTAATGAACTTAAAAATGTAGAATAAAGATGCTACATAAATTCAGTGTTAGTATGTATGATATCAATCTTAATCAAAGTGCTTCATTAAAAATGTAGCATAACCCTTTTATCTAATTTTGAAAGAAAAAATAGGATACTGTGTACAATCAAGTTAAGGCATTAAATTATGTCATTCAAATGAAACTTGAAAATAACCTGAAAACCTATACCTTCTCAAGAAAAAATAGGTTATAAAAATATGCTTCCAAATTTTCTACAATACAACCTTATTGTTACAACGGAACTGTATAATCTGATCTGTATAAACAATCCCTGACCCAAAACTAGGAGTGATAACTGAAATAACCACATAAAATGTAGATCATCTTAAATTGGTATCAACCAAAAGCTGTTACACCTAATTTTCGAAAACCTATATATAGTGCTCTATATTCCCTGTAATCAACATCTTCATTTGCATTCAAATCGCCAGTTTATTAATGTCGTCTAGCGCCAGATCTATATATGTCAGTGACGACGAAGATGTTGAAATTATTTATGATTCAAAATTGAAGGTGGCAAATTACATTTCTAACCTACCACCCTCCTTTGAATGGTCAACTGAATCTATCAACTTGGAGATAGACACCACCTCATATAACGATGATTATCAATACTCCCGTTCACCAAATGAAGGTTCGGATCAGAGCCTTGGTCCTATTGAAAAGGGAAGCTCATCCCTCAGCCAACATGCGTCTGGTCCTGAGAATGGTTCTGGGGATTCCGGAAGCGGTCTCACAGGTCTGCCAGCTGGAGGCTCGGATCCAAGCCATGGTCCTCTTCGTAAGGGAGGGTATTCCCTCAGTCCACAGGCGTCTGGTTCTGAAAAGGGTTCGGAGGCGGTCTCACAGGTCTGCTAGCCGGAGGTTCGGACCCAAGCCATGGCCTTTCTGGTAAGAGAGGCACCTCCCTCAGCCCCCCGGTGTCTGGTTCTGAGAATGGTTCTGGGGGTTCCGGAAGCGGTCTCACAGGTCTGCTAGCCGGAGGTTCAGACCCAAACCATGGTTCTTCTGTTAAGAGAGGTCCTTC
Organism: Trissonchulus latispiculum; assembly: GCA_030248195.1. Taxonomy (NCBI): domain Eukaryota; kingdom Metazoa; phylum Nematoda; class Enoplea; order Enoplida; family Ironidae; genus Trissonchulus; species Trissonchulus latispiculum. Next base: position 148,741 of record JASAND010006202.1, read on the forward strand.
CCTCAGCCCACAGGTGTATGGTTCTGAGAATGGTTCTGGGGGTTTCGGAGACGGTCTCACAGGTCTACTAGCCGGAGGTTCGGACCCAAGCCATGGTTCTTCTGGTAAGAGAGGCACCTCCCTCAGCCCACCGGCGTCTGGTACTGAGAATGGTTCTGGGGGTTCCGAAAGCGGTCTCACAGGTCTGCCAGCCGGAGGTTCGGATCCAAGCCATGGTCCTCTTGGTAAGGGAGGGTATTCCCTGAGTCCACAGGCGTCTGGTTCTGAAAAGGGTTCTGGAGGGTTCGGAGGCGGTCTCACAGGTCTGCTAGCCGGAGGTTCGCACCCAAGCCATGGTTCTTCTGGTAAGAGAGGTCCTTCCCTCAGCCCACAGGTGTATGGTACTGAGAATGGTTCTGGGGGTTTCGGAAGCGGTCTCACAGGTCTGCTAGCCGGAGGTTCAGACCCAAACCATGGTTCTTCTGTTAAGAGAGGTCCTTCCCTCAGCCCACAGGTGTATGGTTCTGAGAATGGTTCTGGGGGTTTCGGAGACGGTCTCACAGGTCTGCTAGCCGGAGGTTCGGACCCAAGCCATGGTTCTTCTGGTAAGAGAGGTCCTTCCCTCAGCCCACAGATGTATGGTTCTGAGAATGGTTCTGGGGGTTTCGGAAGCGGTCTCACAGGTCTGCTAGCCAGAGGTTCGGACCCAAACCATGGTTCTTCTGGTAAGAGAGGTCCTTCCCTCAGCCCACAGGTGTCTGGTTCTGACAATGGTTCAGCGGGGTTCGGAGGTGGTTTCTTGATTTTATCTAATGAAGGTTCAACCTCTACCCCTTGTAAGGGAGGTAAGAGAGGTAAACTCGGAACTGGTAAAATCCGTCCTCACCCCAAGAAGATGCTTGTTCAGAAGGTACTGGTCCTACCCTTCTATTATTTTATTATTGTATGTAGTAAATGTTTTGCAAAATATAGGTTTGGGACAGATGGATCTAGTATTTGTCTGACCAAACCATGTAAAATTACTGATAAACAAGCTACTCGGTGTAACTTTTCCGATATATTTATTTCATCAAAGGCATCCTACGGTCTGTTCTGTCCTGAAAAGTACTGTCAAACCGCTGAAATTGTTATTTTATATTCAAGTTATGAAAAGAGTAGTCTACCAATTATACCTAATGAAACTTGGACTTGGAGTTGGACAATGAGACTTGGAATTACCGAGATCAAATTTAACAACTTCAACCATGTCGAAAACTGCTCTTTGTGTAGAAATAACTCAGAAGAAGGTGCTTACTTTCAAAAACCGAGGGTTTTTATAGTAATCGTTTGGGTGGTATCAAATTGCGCAAGTTGACCGATTAACATTATTTTAGATCTTTGTACCTAGTAAATTGGCAAAGATTGACCTAGTTCCAGCAAATCATTGCATCAGTTACCTGTTCGTGACTGACACTCACCCACTTGTTTACGCTATCGACTTCAACGCAAATTGATTCATTTTAGGATTGTATGTACACCTTCCACTTAACCCAATAGTCTGAAAATGTCAAAGTTCATTTATGTACCATTCTGTGGCTTGCAGTACCAGTCAAAGTTCACCTGAGTAATTATTTAATTTTGGGGTTACGCGTACAACACTACCCATCCCGCGATTAGAAAAGGTCAAAACACAATTTGTACCAGTCACGAAACCTAAAATATTTCTAAATATCACAGCACATTTCACAACTCTTAATTGGTGCTCACGCCTGTCAGCTAAGACAGAAGTTAAAGTTCATTTGTGGGGTCAGTGGTGACTTGTAGTATCACGAATAAGTATGTCAAAGTTCACCGTTTGGACGTTTTGCTGAGTATATAATAAGAGAATTTCCAGCCTTTCTTCATACTTTCTTCCCTGATTCTGCTGTGCTACCACTTGATTTCAGTTACAAGATTTCGCTGATAACTGCCATTCTCCTCATTTCCTTTCTTCATCTCAACGAGGTCTTCATTCCTTTTCATCTTCCACCTCAACCGATCTTTCTTTGTATTCCCTGATCCATCTCGCCCAGGTTTTCATTCCATTTCGTCCTCAGCATCAGCTATTTCTTTCCCTTAACAGTGCTTTCCATCCATCTTCAGCCAAATTGCCTATATATTCCAGTCTTCAGCTCAGTTGATCTGATACTCTGTTTGATCGTATCAATATCGATTTCCGTACTCTTGCTTCGTAGTTATCGACTAGCTGATTCTTCTCACATTCGTAAATGTAAGTAGAAATGTTTTATTAGTGTAGTAATAGTATCGAGTATATTAGCTTAGCTGGTTCTCTATTCACGAACAGTAGTATAAAAATGGGGATTCTGGTGCAGCTACATAGTTTCGTGAAGGTTATAGAATGTTCTAGAACTTTCAATCATGTTTAGGTTTAACCAATCAAATTAAGCCACTAGTCACGTGATGCTGCTTAACCAATCAAATTCATTGTTATGTTTCCAAAAGACTATATAAGGGATTATTTCTTTGAAAAAGCTAATCATTCGCTTGTTACAAGTTCAGTGGAGAGTTGTATAGTAAGTTAATGATTGTAGTTGTATAATTTCTTACCTGTTAGCCTTCCACTCTATTTCCATATCGATGTGATTATCATATTGTGCTTGCCGATGCATATGCTCTGTAATGATTAGTATCTTGAGCGATTTTTGTTTTGTGCCTAGTAAAAATATTTTGATGATTTTTAAAATGATTTTTAAAAAGGTATTAGGGTTTGTAGCAAACTTTTAAAATTATTTTTCTGTAGTTATTCAAAATTGTAGTGCTGGAAATGTAGTGGATGACTAGTTGTACTAGAAAATAATGTTCCTACGCGTGTGTTTACAGTTTACAGCAAATGTGTATAAATATTCTGATTTGCTTTCAAGTCTGAATACTTCTAGTTATCTGTATCATATGAAAAGGAAATTTCTGAAACAATGTGTTATTTTATTTGTTTACAGAAAATGGAATTTTCTTGTGACATTTGTGAAGCCAAGTTTGTTACTAATAGAAACTTACAACGGCATATCGCTAGTGTTCACAAGCGTGATCGTTTTGAATGCGGACAGTGTGGTCATCTGTTATCAAGATTGGATGCATTGAAGCGGCATGCAAAAGTACATTTGAATTATGAACCTCCGGCAAAGATTCAGGCTGTTGAAAAGAATATTGACAGATCTGCTGATGAAGTCCTGGAGTCAAACAACGAAGCACATATGAATGAAGATCAGTTGGAGCATCATAAAACAGACGCTTTGGATATAGAAGCTGCAGAACCCGAGTCAGTATTCCCGGAAATGACAGAGTCCGATGAAGAGCTATTGGAGATGACAATCCCACAATATGACATCGTCCGACAAAATGGAGCTTTCCAAGGATGGTTGCGCAATTATCAAGTTAAACCTGAACACTCTGTTGCAGATACTCAACTATTCTTCACAGAGTGTCGTGGACTGGTTTTGGAACTATTGCGACGAGAATGTGAAGAATTAACCGGAGTAAAGTTTTGGTTTTGTATGAAGGTGCGATTATACAGAGCAACCAACAACAGTGAAACTATTGAAGCCCATTTCTGTTGCAAGGCCAAAGATGTACAACAAGGTTCCCAATTGAGAGAGGAACTACTGATCGCAGAGCAGGAAGTTAACAAAAATTTGGAATCATTCATTCAACGTGGCTCTGATTGGATAGTGGACAGAATACTGCACCTGGATGTGCATGTCGCAGCACATCAACCACTCAGAGGTTCGTCATACCAGAAGCTTCCCGGATGGATTGAAGCAAAGCGAGCTGTCATTAACGTGAAAAATGACGATAACAAGTGTTTCTTATGGTCAGTTTTATCCGCCATGTTCCCTGTCAAAAGCAAAACCAGGGCAAACAATGTTACCAGGTATCAACCACATGAAGACCAAATTAATGTTGGTGGGTTGGATATGCCATTGCATGTTAAAGCGGTTCCAAAATTTGAAAAACTCAATAGCATATCTATCAACGTATTCACTCTGGAGAAATCCGATATAGTACCGCTCTATATATCAAAACGCAGTGATATGAAGCATATTGATTTGCTGCTTTATAAGGGACATTACTGTTGGATCAAGCACCTCGATCGTCTGCTGAGTGATCAGCGCGGTTATAATGGGAAAAAGTACTTCTGTCGACGATGTTTGATTCCTCAGTACGGTGAACAAAGACTCAAGGATCACTTGGACCGATGTATGAGAAACAGTCCGGCGAAGGTAGTAATGCCTGATGACAACGTGCTCATTTTCCAAAATCATCATAGAGCCTTAAGAGCACCTCTGGTAGTCTACGCAGACTTTGAGTGTCTCTTAGAAAAACTGGACACTTGCCAGCCAAATACATCAAACTCATTCACAACTGCCTATCAGCGACACACGCCCTGTGCCTATGGTCTGGTTTCCATTAAGCAGTGTTGTGGTGAGGAAAAAAGAAGCATTGGAAAACCATCTGTCTATCGTGGGCAAGACTGTGTGTTCAAATTTCTCGACGAAATCATTGCGATTGCAGAAAGTCATAATAGCGATCTCAATGAGCCTAAACCTCTTCAGCTGTCTCCAGAAGAAGAAGTATCTTTTCAACAAGCTCTCTGCTGTTATCTTTGTCAGAAACAGATTCACTCGGATAAAGTCAGAGATCACTGCCACCTTTGTGGTTCCTACAGAGGTGCTGCTCACAACAAATGCAACCAATTACATCGTCTAAACAGAGATATTACTGTCGTCTTCCACAATCTTCGACGATACGATGCCCATCTTATTATGAAGGAAATCGGCAAGATTTTAAAAGATGGAAAACTGAAAATGAACGCTGTGGCCAAAGGTATGGAAGACTATCTCAGCTTTTCCTTGAAGAGGACGCCCTCGAAAGAAGGGAATGACAGCGATGATGAGTCAGAGGAAGAAAAATTACTTGGGGGTTATGGACGGGAATCTCCATCGTGGAGAATCAGGTTTATTGATAGTTATCAATTCCTGATGGCCTCCTTGGATGCGCTGGTACAGAATCTTAACCCAGATGAGCTATCCGTCATATCAGTGATTTTTCCTGATCAAGCACAATTGGGACTATTAATCCGAAAGGGTGTGTACCCTTATGATTATATGGACTGCTGGCAGCGCTTTGAAGAAGATCGACTTCCACCCCAGTCCTCATTTTATAACCAGCTGTTGAAACAACACATATCCGACTGTGATTATAGTCATGCCCAAACAGTATGGAAAAACTTTAATGTACAGACTCTTGGAGCATACCATGATTTATATTTGTTAAGTGATGTTTTGTTGTTGGCTGATGTTTTCGAGAATTTTAGAGCTTTCTGCCTTCAGCATTATGACTTGGATCCCATTCATTACATAACTTTACCTAGTTTTGGATGGGATGCTTGTCTTAAGCTGAGTGGTGTGAAGCTTGAACTTCTCACTGACGTCAACCAGTACATGTTCTTTGAGGAGGGAATTCGTGGAGGTGTGGCGATGATTTCCCATCGCTATGCCAAAGCAAATAACTCCTATCTTGATGGTTTTGATGATTCCTTACCTGTTTCGTATATCATGTATCTGGATGCTAATAATTTGTATGGATGGGCTATGAGTCAGAAGGTGCCTTGTTCTAAGTTTCGTTGGCTTTCTCAAGCTGAAATTGACAAAATTGATTGGTCCACAGTCGATGTGGATGGGGAGGAGGGGTATATTTTAGAGGTTGATTTGGGGTATCCAAAAGAGTTACATTATTTGCATAACAGTTATCCGTTGGCACCAGAAAAACTTGTAATTGCTGATGAAATGTTGTCACCGTATTGTAAACGTATGCAATCGCATCTTGGTGTTAAAACTGGTGTGGTGCACAAGCTGGTGCCTAATCTTTCAAATAAACAAAAATATATACTTCATTTTCGTAATTTAAAACTGTATTTATCATTGGGCCTGAAATTAGAGCGTGTGCATCGTGTTCTGGCGTTTCAACAGAAAGCCTGGATGCTTCCATATATCAGTTTTAATACTGAGATGCGTAAAGCAGCTAGTACTGATTTTGAGAAAAATTTGTTTAAATTGTTAAATAATTCTGTCTTTGGAAAAACTATGGAAAATGTTCGTCGTTATGTTAATGTGGAGCTCGTGCATGAGCAGTCTCGGTTCCGCAAACTCGTTGCCAATCCTCGTTTTGAGCGGGCAACCGCTTTTAATGAGGATTTGGTGGCAGTTTGTATGAGTCGGGCAACGGTTAAGCTCAATAAACCCATCTATGTTGGGTTTAGTGTGCTTGACTTGTCTAAACTGCTCATGTATGATTTCCATTATAATTATATGGTTTGTAAATATGGTTCTGCTGTTAAGTTGCTTTTTACTGATACTGATAGTCTTTGTTATTTTATTGAATGTGATAATGTTTATAATGATATGGCTTTAGATTGTGATTTGTTTGACTTTAGCGACTATCCGAAGGATCATCCGTTATATTCTTCAAAAAATAAAAAACAGATTGGTAAAATGAAGGATGAAACTTCTGGTAGTCCTATATCTGAATTTTGTGGTCTGCGTGCTAAGATGTATAGTTTTGTATGTAATGGTGTTGATAAGAAACGTGCTAAAGGTGTTAAAAAGAATGTTGTAAAAAATGTATTGTGTCATGATAATTATGTAGAGTGTTTGTTCAAAAGGAATCATCGTCGAGATGTAATGGATATGATCAGAAGTGATAAGCATCAACTATTCACCCTGACTTCAAACAAAATTAGCTTATCTGCTTTTGATGATAAACGTTACATTTTAGATGATGGTATTACATCCTATGCTTATGGTCATTGTAAAATATAATCTGTCTCTGTATAATAACAGTATGTTGTAATTTTATGTAAATAAAGATAATACAGAAGTTTTGGTTTAAATAGTGTTACTATAGGAATAAAATCACTTAATTTAAACTTTCTGTTTTAGAATGAATCAATTAGAGGTATTTCGTTTGTCCAGTCTAGCACGAATTCCTACCAGGGGTACCTATGGCAGTGTTGGCTACGATTTGTACAGTGCACGTGAATGTGTGGTTCCAAAGAACATGGGTAGACTTCTGATAGAAACTGATATAGCACTGCGACTGCCTCAGGGTTGTTATGGTCGGATTGCTCCTAGATCTGGTCTGGCCCTCAAATTTGGCATTGATGTAATGGCGGGAGTAATTGATAGGGATTATACCGGTAATGTAGGAGTGGTACTGGTTAACCTAAGCTATTGTGAAGATACGTGCGTATCCTCTATAGAATAAACTACTCTATCGAACCTCAGTAAAGATTGCTAGATTCGAGTTCAGTGTGTGATGTCTAGGCTTTAGTCTAATCAGAGAAAAGGGAAAAGCGAGTATGTGTCGTGACTACTAAAATTAGTCCTACGCGACCGCTGCCTATTCTATGAATAAAAATAGCCACTGAACATTTTACTTTTCGACTACAAAATATGGAACGGACCAATTTCAGAGAAAAGACATAAACACAGTATAAACAAAGAACAGTAGAGAACTAGGGGAGGGCGTTACCCTCTCCCCAACACTACACATAAACCACTTACGGGACCCCCAAAACCCAGCAAAATCACCCCCACTTAGCAACCACTGACAAGCCGACGACTGCCTGACGCAACTAACACACTCCAACTGACCAAAAACTACGCTTACACTCTCTTTTATATGCTTTGTGCTAGTGGCGTAGCTAGCCCAAAAAGAAATCATCTTTATCATTCATGAATAGAACAAATGTCAAAATAGCTCAACACTGAATAATTTCGTCATACAAAATGTACTTTGCAACACAATCGTGAAGATAACACCACGTGTACTTTGTAGTGCTGCGCTGCTGCGCAGCCAGCTACTAGTTCCCTAATGGGTAATATCCCACACTATGAAGACTCCAAAATAAGCATTGGTGATAGAATAGCCCAGCTTATTTGTGAGAAGGTGATGTATTCGGAAGTGGTCGAGATCTACAGTTTAGGGGTGACAGCTCGTGGGGATGGCGGCTTTGGATCAACTGGGAGGCGCGGTGATGAATCTAAAGCTACAGCAATGGATTGGCAGTCCTCTAGGAATTCTAAAGAGGAATTCGCTCCACCAGACCACACCAATGAAGATGACGAATCTAAAGCTAGTCTTGAAACTCTCATGGATGATGTGCTGTTAAACAACATATAATCGCAAATTAATTTACCTGTATGCTATTTGCTGTAGTTTAGAAAATAACAATAAAATTATAGGCTATTATATCAATCTTAATATACAGTAAGGTTAAAATGCAAACTTCTATAGTAAGTCTACACTAACAGACATCAAGATAGTTAATAAGGTTTGTCGTATTGATCCACATTTCGCAATGGCTCCACATGTGTCAGATCTCAGTTTTTACTTGTAATATATAAATTTCACCAACGTTGACCTACTCACAGTTGCCCACAGTTAGGTTAAATTAAGCTATTATAGCTTTCTACTCGAATAACAGTTGCCCACAGTGTAAAGTTATTAAGGTTGTTCATATTAGTAGTTACTCACACTTGCCCACAGTTAGGTTAAACTAAGTTGTTATAGCTCTCTACTCGAATCATAGTTGCCCACAATTCGAATAAGTAGCCTAAAGTTGTTAAGATTATTCATAACAGAAACTGCCCACACATGCCCACATTGTGGGGTGCAGTTCAACTCTTATTTTCCTTACTACTAACCATTTTTAACATGGGTTAGCGAGTTAGCCCTGGTTAAAGTCTTTGACAGGACCGGCAAACAATATCGCCAAGATAGGTAGTCATTTACCGAGTACGCTCGAAATCTAACCTTGGGCCGGTTCTTAACGTCCTTAACCCTTAAATGCCTAAGCTATTTAGCCTACGTTAACGCATAACCTGGGTCAATTTGACCCAACACTAATTTTAGCTTCGTGGAGCACGCTGTGCCGTTACAATGCCAACAAAAGCCACAAAATAGCTTGACAGTTTTCTGGAGAGCCGATGATTTCCTATTTAATCGGGGAACAGAAGCTGAAAACATTTTCTAAACAAACTAAAGCTCAGGCATCTATGACGATCAGTCATAATAGCAATAGTTTTAAATCCCAAAATCATCCCACAATACTAGTTCTGAGAGGAAAATAACGTAAACATCCTTTCCAAATCAATCCCCGTTGACTACACAGTTCTTACCACGAAGAACTGAGAGCCTATGGATTTGACCAGTTAGGACTCTCCTACCAGCTCTTGAGAGATACCCAACGTAGTGTTTTTAATGTTTGTTGTTGATACTAGTTCCATAATATTTCTGACGTTGTCCCGTTAGTACAAAAGACAGTTTAGGACAGCCAACATTGGTCTTTGACACCTAGCAGAGTAGTCCTAATCACCATGCTTCCAAAAGAGTTCTGCTTGGTCTCTAATACGAAAAACAGACAAAATTCTATGAAATTTACCACTATTGTGCACAAATTCATAAGCTGATAGAAGGAAAAGCTGCTACGTGTCACTGAGAATTTGAATCTGAGTGTTTCTTTGTGTATTTCATGAGCTGGGTCAAACTGACCCAGGGGTAAATTATTGAAAATAATTTATTCTGGCCAGAACCATGAATTTTTCTGCAACCTTGACTTGGTTTTTAGTTGTATCAGAGAATTTTATGAGATGTCAAGAGACGTTGCCGGATAACATGCCATTTTACGCTGTACACAGCTGTTTAAAAAAGGGGGTGGGTGAATCTCACCCAGGTTATGCATTTAAGGGTTAACCCAAGTTAAGTCAAAAACCCGGGCTAGGTTACTAACCCAAATTCTGTCCTATCAATTCCTTGCTTAACCCGAGTTGGTGTAACCCGGGTTTCACAACGGGGTTAACAGGCTATTTCTGGGTTAGTGCTTCCTTTGAAGTATGGATGAATCTGTACCTAGAATATACTGACACACGAAACAGACTTAAATTAGCAGTCCAACCACAGATTTACTTTGTACACATTACATGTATAAAACAAAGGATTACTACGACCTGAGCTAGTAGCACGATACTGTCACTATAGTAATTCACAAAAATTAAAGTAAATTAATGACAAATATTGTGAATGATTTTTAAGATATCATTTCTCGTTAATCTATTGCATAGAATTTAATGCGAATGGACGCGGTAAATTTTCAGTCTGTCAGAAAATGAACAAATAATAGATAAATAGTTGCTTCAATTTCAGTTAATGTTAATCAATTTTAGTTTGTAGGCTAAAAATTTTTCAAGAATAGAGTGGACAAAGTATATGTCACTGTTTGAGTAAATGTTTCAAATTATTTTCAAAACCATTACAATTCATAAACCCTTTAAGAAAAGTTTTAGTGCAGACAAACTGAAATCCTAACTTCTGACCAACAGTACACCGCTAGCATAGTCTTAATTTAAACTTTAAATCTACAATTCTTAATTCAATTCGATCAAACTTAAACAAAAGCTCGGTAAATAAAGTAAAGATGGAATAAAACAAATCCAGGGGATCCGAAACATAAAGTTGTGTTCGACGGTAGACCTTTTATCATTAAGCTATTCCTGTTGCAGCAATTATGCAGTAATCTAAAATCAAAGTTCTACTGAGGGATCAAACACCGATCAAATCAAGTAGAGAACCTTCGCTTTGTAGACACTGTTTCACATCAATTTATTCTTTAATCTTCCACACTACTTAATTATAGACAAGCAAGTGATTTAGAGTAATTTGCTGAAAGTTGTCTCCTAATTACTTAAATTCTAAAACCTATATCCTTGCACACTGTGAACCGGGCTTAAAAGCTTTCAAGAATCGTATTTGTCCTATTTGTAACATGTACTGTTGGTACAGAAGTTCTCAAACAAAAGATGCCTCTCATTTGCTCTTGTTATCTAATGGCAAATTTCAGGATTTCGAAGCGGGTTTGACTTAAAATGTTCCAACATTTATTCTAGTCAACTAAGTAGACGTAAATCTGGACAACTGTAACGGGAGACCTGTTCAGGGACCCAATTCATTTTTGCAACATTTATTGATCAATTCTGTCATGGCTATTTAAATATAACAAAAGGTAATTTTAAATTGTAAAATTGAAATTCGGTCCCTGAATAGATCTAGCAAAATTAAAGCAAAAGCAGAAAAAAGACCCAATGCCATAAAAGAAATGTCAGGTCAGAAAATATAATTAATTATAGATTTGTTCTTTGGAAGGGATTTTATTCGAGATCTCAGGAAATTCCAGTGAATTCGAGGGGAACTTGAGTCTATGAGAGGCACCTTCCGTCTAGACAGAGACTGACATATCTTTCACAATTCTAGAATTAATACAAACAGGTTCTGGTTAAAACATGGTTTGTTGCTTCCCAAATTCCGCTACTTATTGTAGTATTTACTCATAGAGCAGTACGTCTGGGTGTTACAAAGTCCGAGGTCCGTAGAGAGAGAAAGAGTGCTGCATTCTGACTTCTTTCCATTTTCACGAGACACGTTAGACCCTAATTTGTTTCGAATCGATTCGAGTAGTGCTGCCTGTAGGTGGGACTTAGCTTATACCTAAGCCATATTCTTGGTCAATGCAGTTTGGCAGTGTTGACACATGACATGAAGGGGGAGGGGGGGGTAGGCTTAACGCTTCTTCCAACCGAAAACAAGGCAGGCTTGTTGTGTGTTAAATTTAGCACTAAGGATGCGTTGAATCATACAAAGCTAAAGTAGCCATCAACGGACTTACGCCGTTTCTTTCCACGAGTGGGATTACTACCCTCAAAGCTGGGCGCCTGCTTTCCGGCCTGTCCCATCAGCCAGTTTTTGAAGTTCATCTCCTGCATTTTGGAGGGGGACTGGAGTCCCAGTTGGGCTGAGGGTTCGTACATCTCAACCGGAGACTTGCGGACCCGGTTGTGAAAGGAATGCCAGAGGGCAACGATGAGTTCTGTGGCCATCAGGTCACCGGCGTGGGCGGAGACCATTCGGAGACAGAAGACGCCGTCATGGCCCAGAAATTTGAGCACAAATTTGTTGACCGAAGAGCGATCCGTGACTAAGTCTGTGGCCCGCAGATACTTTTTGACAAACCGCTGTCTCTGTCCTGGAAGCGCGGATATCAGCAGCCAGTGGCCGAGGGAGCACACAGTGACAATAGTTACCAGAAAGAACCAGAACCAGAGGAACAGAAAGATCTTTTCGTTGAACATGTTGATCATCAGGACACACTGGACCGTATGATGGTGGACATTGCCCAGGACGCGGACCTCAAAGTCACACATGGTCACTCTGGGGAAGTGACCGCTCTCCTCCCACTCCCGGCCCTTCAGCAGGTCGTTCAGGATGCTGAAGCCGTACATAATGTTCCGGGTGCCCAGGAAACTGTTCAGTAGGAAAAGCTGACCGACTACGTTCAGTCCGTACATGACCTTGATGAGGAGATAGAGTCCGGTGACGTAGCCGGTGCATCTTTTCCCACAGGTGAGGCAGCGAGAGAGGGGGCCGTCGGCTTCGCCCACTTCGCGCTGAATCTCCAGGGCGTCCTCCATGTGGCCTGCGATGGTCTGTACGGTGGCCACGCGAGACTCCGTTTCCATCATTCGGGCATCGCAGGCCATTTGGGTCAAGCCTTGTATATTGATACCTGAAACAAACGAGTTAAAAGCTCAAGATATATGCTCTGTTGCTCATTGTGTTTTCTTCTTGTTTTAGGAGTCAACAATACCTACTTCAGTCGATACTTAATTGTAATTTCCGCAAATAAGAAGCTCGTCCATTTGCTGGTCATTTAATTGTGATCTCCGCAAAAACTTAAGACGTTCATTCACTTCTACTGTATGTAAGGTGTGCTGTGTCGATAAGAACTCGCTGTGTTCACTTGCTGGTCACGTGACCCTCTGAAGGTTCGTTTATCAAGTTTCGATTCCAAAATTTGTCAGACGCGTCGTCGCATATCTCAACAGCATTGCGGTGTGCTCCAAGACTGTATAGATCAGAAATCTGTGTACCGATATATTCTATTACTATACAATGCTATTATTAGCATATATTTGACCTATTTTACTGTCACATGTAAGCTTAAATCAGTAGTCATTTTCTCAACATAACATACACAAATCATAGTATTATCATTTGATTAAAAGCCAATCCACCATAAGGCACAACAACAATAAGCGCCAAATACCATTAATTTTCAAAACAATGTTGACTGACTGCAAAACAAAGAGATTCATGCACAAGCGTGACGATTCATGCAGCGTGCAAAGTGAACATTCATGCAATGCAAAATTTGTGCAGGAGACCCTTAACATACAGTGTGTATGTGCTGTGTAATTGAACCATTCAAATATTTTGAAATTTTTTCCAGTTCTTTTCTAATAGTAAAAGTTTAATACCTTGAACCGGTGGGTTACTGTCTATCACTCTCTATCACCTTTGAAATAGGAGCTAAACTCGAGAATTCGAAATTATATTTTCTACCATCTTTGGCGTCCCTGCTTCTCAAAACCATAGGTACAGTTCTACGTACTGCTAATCTACATAATTTTCAGGGCAGTTATAAGTTGTTGAGTTGAAGTTAGCCAGTTTTTACTTGATCAAAAATTTCTTGAGATCACTCGTTCGTTTTGTTCTATTGCCATGGGAACATTGAAGTCAGCAGACAGTCAAGCACTGTTAATTGCAAAGAAATTGTAGACATGCAAAAGAAGCCATGCAGTGCAGAAGCTCTATACGTTGGCATATCCTTGATGAAAATACTGAAAGTTGCCCACAAATAGGGGGACTAGCAATTAAAAATGCTATGGAAAAGAGGTTAGCTGGAAGCTGAGAAAGACTACGTACTTTTGAACTTTGAAACTGTATAGGTACAAATTAAAGGGAAATAGACTGTGGCAAGAATGCATCAAGGACAACGATTTTGGAGTAGCCGCAGAAAGATTATTCCGACGTCACGCAAAGTGCGATTCCGCATTTTTCCGAGTTCTAGAGCAAAACTTCGGAAAACACACGAAATTGCGGCACAGACCTCCCAATTTTTCCTGCTTTATTTGTCTAGATTGTAAGGAAACGTCTGTCTTAATGCCTAAACCTCAATTGTCGCAGAAATTTGTTTACGAGTTTGGCTTTCCAATTTTTGATAATTTTGGCGAAACAAACCAGTAATTCCGGATTTTTGCAACATCAGAAAACCCCCCAAAAATCGTCAACAAGACCACAAGCGATATGTCATTTGATGCCTTCATTGCCGTATCATTTTCACAATTTGTTTCCACATAAAGGTTTTAGCTGCATCTTAAATCTATTTGGGTTCCTGGACGGACCCACAAACCCGGAGCCTTTCTCAGCAACCAACTCTGAGTGCCGCTGACTAGGAAGGGAGGAATGGGGGAAGGAAGGGAACCTCACCTGAATAGAAGTGAAGCATTCCTCGCCACACGATGGAAGGAACGTAGAACATAAGGGCTTCTAAGGCCAAAAGGAATGGAACCCATTGATAGTAACCAAGTTGTCGGGCATTTCGAACCGTATATTCGGTCGGGATGGGGTCCGAAATTGGGAAATAGTACGTGTTTTGGACCCAGCAATAGTTTTCCGTGTACTGTTCCCAGGCATCGGTAAACTGGGCCGGAACCCAACACTGAATCGGATAGCCAACGTACTGTTTAGCACTGAAACAAACGGGTTGGAATTGAGACACGGATAGTTGCTGTTTTTTTCGGTGAAAAAACAAACAAACAAACAAAAAACCTATACCTCCTCGTAAGCAGAGTTTAGGAGCAGTCCATCCAAGGGCGCACAGAACACACGTGAACTCAAAGAACAGACGAAGGTGGTTTCTAAATCCTAGTTTTGGGAGAAGGGACACACTTCAGTCAGGATTTGTGCAAGATCACTGCGGTTTGCGTCAGCGCTGAATAAGCCAGTTTCGATAAACACTTTTAAGACATTAGGTCAGTATTTTCCAGTACGAGATTTAGCAGGCGCAGCGCAGTGACCTTAAACAAAGCCTGCTGATGCGTACTGCATATTCTGTGGCAAGCACGAAGACAGCAGCTTTCTAAAACTATTTCAAAATTTAAGTTTAATCTAACTGATATTGATTGAAGCACACATTTTTAGTTATGCATAAATCAGTGCAATACTGAACTTTTTGTAAACGTCTCAAAATTTAATTGCCAACTGAAACTTTCAAAGCCGCTCTCCTACACCATGCTTGCCACAGAATGGAGTGAACAAAACTAATGAGGTGAAGCATAGAGGAGAGGGGCAATGATATGAGAAAGGGGGACTGGAGGAGGAGGGGGCTGATACCTCACCTGAATAAAAGTGAAGCATTCCTCGCCAGACTATGGAGGGGACGTAGAACATTAAGGCTTCTAGAGCTAGTACAAAGGGGACCCACTGGTAGTAGCCCAGTTGGCGCACCTGGCGAACGGCATAGTCTGAGGGTATAGGGTCAGTGAGAGGTAGAAAGTAGGTGTTCTGGACCCAGCAAAAGTTCTCCGTATATTGTTCCCAGGCATCGGTAAATTCTGCAGGTACCCAACACTGTATTGGGTATCCCACATATTGCTTGGCACTGAAAATAGGCATTTCCTGACAACAATATGCAAATCGGTGTCTGAAGGCAGGGTGATTGGTGTGAGCTGAGGTCTCAGATTAGCAAATGCTAACATTAAACTTGGTATTGAAAAGAGTAAGCTGCTGGTGGTTGCTTTTTTAACATTGCCTGTCGATCATAGGTTAACGCGGAGGGATCTGTGAGGGTCCAAGCCCCGCCGCCCCCCCCCAATCCGGACAAGGTACACAAGCCCTACCGCCGTCGGGGACAAGGGTAACGAAGAAATGGCCAAGGCGTATGCAAAAATAGCCGGAAAAAATTGGTTTTTACGCTAACATTTTAAAAAATCCCGGCTTAGCCGGAATTTTTCAGCTAAAATGTTTAATTTTTCGTGAAAATCAGGCAAAATTTTGAAATTTTTTGTAAAAATTGATGTAAATTTTGTTGCACATTCAATAAAAAATAGCATTTTTTAATAAAATTAGCGTTAATTTTTTGAAAAATTTCGCAAATTTATCCTTGAGGTGCAAGCCCCCCTGAAAATTTTAGTTCAAGGTACAAGCCTCCTCAAAAATGTTTTAGGGACAAGCCACCCCAGGACCCGGCCCTATGTTAACAGTCTGTGTTAATGTACGGTGACGATGCTCCGATCCTGTAACAAAATGTACCATCACTTAAGGAGAGGACCTGCCACAGAAAAGGTCCACCTCTGAACCTACTGATTACGTAACGGCAAGAGTACATAATGATAAGAGCGTGTCTCTCTGTTATTAACTTATGTAGTTGATCCCCTGCCCAAGCGCATGAATACCAGTTCATTGCTCATGAACCACTGTACTAAGCTGGCCATTAAACAGAAAGGAGGTTTCTGAAATCTGATTGACTATTGTCTAGTCCCTCACCTCTATTAAAAAAAGAGGGACATGCAAAGTCGACCACTCTCCCCAAACAAAAAACGTTTCCGTCCTCTGGTCGGAGCATCGTCACAAAATAATTACAGATGAAAATTTTCTGTTCTTGACTTGAAAGTGTCCCAAAAATAAATCTGCTTCACACCAATCACCTGCCAGCTTTACTGGAACCTGTTAACGTTTAGGTTAGAAACTATACCTTCAATCAAACATTAGTCAAACAACAGAATTAGTTTTTTGGATTACATAAACTTAGGACCTCAAAATACGATGCCGTTACTTTCCCTTCAATTTTTCGTTAATATCAACAAAATTATACACTTTAGTATTAACCCTCCTTATGAACTCTGTCTTTCCACAGCCCTGTTAATCTAAAAGTGTCAACATTTCAATACGTCAAAATCAGCGCCTAGATTATCCTCGTAAACGATTTCAAGATTTTAGTCAAAATTTATCAAGAGCAGTAACAAAGCCAAAAATTTAGGGGATAGCTACATAGTTCTGTTCTTTAATGGCAATAACGCACAGTCATACTGTGATATTTGTTGCAGCTCCTGGCAACGTGCAACGACGCGAATCAAACGCAGGTCAAGGCGTACCCCTATTCCAGTTGGAAGCGTGGACATGCGTTGACTCGCATAGGCACCTGTTGCCTATGTGTAAAGTATCACACTAAAAATGGAAGAGAATCCATTTGTAAAATTAAGTTGACGGACGTCGAGGCGCTCTGACTGTGACTATCACAGGCCGCGTTGACTTGCATTAACCCACTCTCAGAACTAGAGATTTACTTTAGTCTAATTCAAAATGATTTAATACCGATTTAATATTGATTTAATTGATTTCACATTAATTTAATATTGATTAATAATATAAAAAAGACCGCTTACCTAACGATAATGGCAAACGCAAATATGATAGCACTGGTATAGTGATAGTTAAGCTTGTCAACAAAATCATCATCAACGCGAGGATGTAATCCTTTGAAGATTGCCGCCAAATAATACAAAAGCATCAGGAAAGACAATCAAAAAGGAGCAGTCAACACAGCAGCAAATCCAGAACCAACCGCACAGGAGTGGGCACGCTACGCTTCCGCTATCCGCTACCAATAGTGAGTCTTCCAATTCGTAACGACCGCTTCAATGTAAGCATCTCACTAACAATTCCATTCAGAAACTGAAACATAATTGAGAATAAATTAATAGAAATAGGTAAATATTTAACGAAAAACAAAAAGTTATTCAGGGTCTGTCAATATTTAACGGTAGGAAAGATAGGAAAGAATTAGAGGTAAAAAGTCCAACGCAAAAAAGCACTTGTGTGAGAAAAATGTTGTACCTTCTATGTTAAAAATAGGTTTTTCCCTAATTTCGGGAAAAACCAAAATACCGGATTATGTTCCGATTTTCGGAGATTAGCTTACAGTTCTTCCCTAAATTGCTCATCAGTGGACTAGAGGCCTAATGACTAGAGGAAAAGTATAGGTTCCGGTTTTACAGCGCAAATTCGCGGCAGGAAATATTTCGATCAGAATACAGATACGGATGCAGAATACATGTATTAGATATTCGGGTACTGCAGTGGCAATTATTTCTTTCAATTCTATCATTACTTATTATTTTAATATTGGTTCAAACATGAAAGCTTACCTCAAATGAAAATGCAACGGACTGTTGGTTTTTTATTATATATTTTTTCATCAGACGACGAACCTAACCTTATCTACTATTGGTAGAGGAATTTTCAAAGGAATCTGTAATTTCTGTAAAACCTAAGAGAATGACACTTCAGGTTTAGGTTTATAATAAGTGGTCCTCCACTAATTATAGCCAAGGTTGAGAAATATGAGACCCACATTAGGCTTTCCTCTGTCCCTGTCCTTGATGGTGACTGTTAGCTCTGATTAGACATTTAAGCTATGCATTAAAGAATTAAGCTTTAAGTCATATATTTCAGGACAAGACTGGCTGGAAAGTGCCTGATAACAAACCTCTAATTTCAAATAACCTGTAAATTTTAATGAAAAATTTACTAAATTTATGGACTAAATTTATTTTAGTTGGCGCATACAATGTTTGTCTTAAATCAAATAGGTAGGTATGTATTATTGAACTGGCTGTGGAGATGACATGAGGTTATCCGAAACAAGTCAAATATTGGGCTACGAATTTCATCAACGATTCCTTGGAAATATACAATTGAATATTGATTAAACTTTAAACCGTATAGTGTAATTTTTCGAAAGCTTAAGTGTTCGAAGCAATTTAATTTGAAGTTTAAACAATTACGGAGTGGTGTCCAAAGTGTATTTTTTGGGTTCGACATTAAATATTTACCCCATTAGAAAACAAAAGTGTGGGTTCGAACGAACTGTGTCAGACACGAGTTCAACGGGCACAACTCTCTGCTCTACTACTAGGGCTTCTTGAATAAAAATTGCAAAATGAAGGCGTTTCCAACCGTAACAAGAATAAATTAGTATAGCAAATATTTGCAGCAAAACATAATAATTGTAGAATACGTAATTAGGCCATTACACAAATTTGAGAAACGACTAATGAGACTCTCGCTGTGTATAATATATTATGTTATATTATGTTATATATTATGTTATTATATTATATTCTGTTATATTATGTACTATAGATATGCTACACTATAATATGTATCGTATGTATATATTTATAGCAAGCACAAGTCCATAATTATATTATTATAAGAAGAAGAAGAAGTAAGCCAGCCGCAACTAAGGGGAAGGCAGTCTTCACAAATTGCCTTTCTTACTCTCCCCTTCGGGAGGGTCCCTGCAACCTGATTGGATGCTGGCTACTTCCTCCTCAAACAGGAATGGGTTATGTGTTTTACCACGAACCATAATGAAGGGGGTGCAGACCCCAGACCGACAAAAAAGGGTAAACTCCTCGGCGAAAGGGCGAAAAGGATGGACCCGCTCAACCACAGGCAAAAAAGGACACCAGACCCCTCAGCACTTTTGACTAAACATTGCTGTCGCGAATCACGAAGAGTTTCACATACTAGAACTTTTGAGGATACAATCCAGAGCTAGAACTAATTCGATCGTTACGATGATGTGGTTCTTGTTACTACGCATATTTTGTATTTACTGTTATGCGATAAGTTTCGCACAATTGCATATTTTTAAGGAAATTTTAGCGATTTTTTTCAAACACTCCTTAAAATCTCTGAAAATAGTTGAAATTAGCTAATTTTTGGCGAAAACCGGTAAAAACGGCAGATTTTGCTACTTTTGGTGGACCTGATTAAAATTAAACTCTGCTTATCCTACTGCTCTTATAATTAAGCATTGACCCAGATCGAGTGCGAGTTCTCAGTGTCCAACCGAAATAAGTAATGCGGTTGAAACTTTTCCTCATTTACAACATCTAAAATCTTTGCTGAAAAGGGCAACAGCTCAAAAAGACAAAAAAGAAAAAACGTTTGAGCTAACTTTTTTGCCACATACTAACGTGAGGGAGAAATCCCTTCAAAAGTCTGATTAGAGTTAAAGCTAAATAAGGGCCCTGTTCATAAGAAACAAGAAGACTCATAACAATAGAAAATCGTTAGGGACATTGCACTGCAAAAACTACGTCTAAAGAAACTACGTTATAATACCAAGGAATACCGCTAGGAACGATTCTTTTGTACCTACAGCCACCTACAATGTCTGTAGTATCGGACTGGAAAACTTTTGGCACTTAACAGTCAGTTTAGACTCCATATTCAAAAATTGGTGCTGTAATGCTGTTCCGTCAAAACAATATTCATCTAAAAAATCAAAAATAGTTCACCCCTTAGCTTTTGAAAGCAATCTCCTTCAAATTACTGAAAATTGAGAAAGTTCAGGTTTAATTAAACACAAAACGAGAAAGCAACACTTAGGAAAGCAACGCTTACAACCTTTTTTATCACAGGACTTAAATGCTCTGTCTGTATTTGGCTGTCAGAATTAGAGTTATCCAAAGCCTAACAAAAAAGGTAAGGACTTAGGCCTATTTTCCGACTGAGTGGAAAATGCTATTCTCTTTTTGGGCCCTCCTAATTACCCCCAACTTGACTGGCTCAAATTAAATAAAAGCGGACGAGGGAATAGGGATAATTCTGAGAGGGTACAAAACCAAAGGATTTGATTCCCCTAAGGATGATTTCGGTTCCTGGAGAAACTCTAGGCTAGGGAGTTATTTAGGTCTCTGTCAGTCAAAGAACCGTCGCCTAAAAATCCAAACCATACGTACATAGGTTCGTATCTAAGTCTAGAGTGAGTGCTTGGAGCAAAAATGTGGACCCTTAGACTCTGTGACACAATTATCTAGGTACGCAGAATGGGCTAAAAAAGGGAATCTTTTCGTGCTAAGAGAAAGAGAGAGAGAGAGAGAGATCTTGGAACTTGTTCCAGGAGATCCCTGATAATGAGTTCATACAACAATCCTTAGCATTAAGAAAAGGAGGGAGGGGAGAGGGGGTAAAAGAGGGGTTAAAATAAAGTGAAAGCTAAGTGTATGTTAAGTATGAATGTACTTGTGTGTCTGCCGGCATAGATCTGTGAATTATTGATCGTCGTTAGAAAACGGATTGAAAGTTTTCCTAATTTAATTTTACCCCGGGTTCGGCGCCGAACCGAGACTTGAGAAGCAGGGAAAGGGAGAAAGAGAGAAAGAGTGAAGCTTTAGGAGTTGAAGTCGGGAAGCCAGTTCAAATTACTTTATTCTTTGGAACTGTTCCCTCTAAATGAGAGAGAGCAGCTTTGCTGCATTCCTTGAGAAGGTTTTGTTTGGAAGGGGCTAAAGTTAGGACAAAGAGCCATCCCAAACGTCATAACTCAGATTTTCTTAACAAACCGCCGCACACCCCCGGCTGCTCAGTTCCTATTCAAAAGTTTCCGGTTTAGCCTAAATGATTAGAAATGGCTGAAAGCTAAAAGGCCTGATTTCAGCCAAAGAGAGAGCGACCCAACCGAAAACCCAAGGCGAGGGCGTAACACTCTTCCTTTGAGTTTCCATTTGTGGTGTAGTCGTTTCTAAAGCTTGAATGAAAGCCAATTAGGCGTCGTCGTTTTCTCTGCTTACATAGTATATACTTCAGCGAACCATATCACAACTGGAAAATAATTTGTGAATGAAAAATGCGTCAAAGGAACACTGAATGCGGAAGGAAACAGCAATTCACTGCTGGATTTGACAAAAAAGGAACGAGAACGCTGGTAATTGAAATTTTGTTTCAAACTTAGCTCATCACAGCACAGATTTTCCACGTCAGTGTGTAGTTCACAAATGCTGGGCAATTTTCTCCAAAGGTTGAAAAATTACTTATGTTGGCCAGATAATAGTATGGCATGCGTACCCCACGGTAAGGCTGTAGTACAGGTTTTTGGCATCACGTATAACACGCGTACCCCATGTTTATATTATTATTATTTTGCGTCAAGAAAATGAGGTAAACGCGGGCAGTTTTCATTGTTTCT
Organism: Trissonchulus latispiculum; assembly: GCA_030248195.1. Classification (NCBI taxonomy): domain Eukaryota; kingdom Metazoa; phylum Nematoda; class Enoplea; order Enoplida; family Ironidae; genus Trissonchulus; species Trissonchulus latispiculum. Next base: position 170,687 of record JASAND010006202.1, read on the forward strand.
CTATTATTTTGCGTCATTTACATTGTTTTTCGCCAACACTTTAAGTAAGGATATCGTAAGGGCATGGAAAATTAGGGAAGTCGTCATATATCATTAAATTGAGTTTCTGAAACTTTAGGATTACGCTTAATTAGGACATAGCTCTGTGGATTGAAGGAGTGACATCGTATTTGGGGCACGCGTTTTCTACTTGATGGGTATACATTGTAGTCACTCACAGAGAGGATCCAATGTTAGGGGTACGCGTGCCGCCATACTACATATTACCGTTGGCCAAGACTTAATTTGTATCTTCAACATTCCAACAGTCCTTGCATAGAACAACTACCTAAGTAAACAAAACGTTGATGCAACTAGCAACAAAAAGCAGCACAAAACAAAAGTAAAAAATTTCTCACTAGCTTTACGTTCTGTGATAATAAAATTCAAATAGCTCATTATTTACACACTTATTAAAAATGCTGTTGTGTGCGTTGTTGGACCCTCCAGACTCCGAGTTAGTAGGATAAGCTTTTTACCAAACTAGTCACTGTTTAACCAGCAGAAGGGATACCCAATCAGTACCAACAATTCATTTTACACATCATGTGAAAGTGACACATTAAGGAAACAGCTCAACAGTTTGTCTCAGAGCCTCAGAGTGTTACGTTTTCTGTCCTTAACCTTTCGTCTCTCCCCTTATTTCCAGTGACCAAAGACTTTGCATTCAACACCGTTGATGATCTCTAAGCTCTCCGGAAGAACCCAGTTCAGTTTTTACAAAAATTGATCAAGATTTAAATCCACAAAACAAGACATGTAGCTTTTGAATTTTTAACCTTGTTTCAGCTGATGCTTAGATGAACTTAACAGCATGAAAAAGTCAATTTAAGATTACCACAAACTCTCTAAGTCTGGACTAATCCCTAGTTTTGTCATATGGGGGAACCTATAGAGAGGCTAGATTTTAAGTTGGGGCTCTGGTATGTAGGGTCAACTTTAGGAAATTTGGGAACTGCTAACTCTAAACGGACTTTTTCCAAATCCATCAGTTTTGACACAACCATTATAGGCAGAATCTAAGTTCCCCGTTCCCCCCTTTAGTGGAAAATGTGGCGGATACACGAGAGAATATTTAGAACAAGACGTCCGTACAGATCCAAGAAGTATTAAACAGTTACGTGTAACTGTCCAAAGTCATTTGATTCATGCTTCCCCTTAACAGGCAACTCTATAGCGCTTAGGGAATTTTGTTAATCTAGGAAAATTAATGAAAATTTAAAATAACAGACAGGTTTCTATTAGATTTTGACAGATATTTCTACGTCAAACTAAACCGAAACTGTCACTTAAGCTTTGTGCCACACCAAGCTAGCTTTAACACTATGATGGATTGCTTCGGCTAAAAATGGACGGGCACCTCAAAAACAGACATTTTTACTTTTTTCTTCGTCTTCAAATGGAAAACACAAAATTGGCTGCAATTTCATTAAAACCAAAAACATTTCACGTATTTTATTCTACAAATAAACAATGCAAAAAGTTAGGTAGGTTTATCGCTACAATTGAAAACAGATTGTGGGGAACAACAATTTACGAAGACAACAAAAGTTGCTGCATCGCCCTGATCAAAAATCCAGTGTTTCACGCCAGGACGAAGCACATAGAAATTAAGCGTCACTTCATTCGTGAAAAGGTCATCAGCAAAGAATCGGTAGTTGAACATTGCTCTACTGCAGAACACGAAGCTGATATTCTCACAAAATCTACAAAATCTACAATATAAAGAGAAATTTGAAAAAAATCGCTCTATAATGATCATGATAAGTTTAGTCTAGATCTGTTCAAGTGTTGTTGTGAGTACAAGTCTTTGATATAAGCTGATAAGTTTAGATCAGCAGAAACGTAGTATTCTCTAATTCTGTATTGCTCTTGCCCAACACAATGCAAAAGATTAGGTAGGTTTACCACTACAATTGGAAACAGAAATTTCCACAACTAATGTGCTCAATCTAAGGATAGTATCAAGCCAACGGTACCAGGAACAAGCCATAAGCAAAACATTTTTCTAAATAATGTGACCTTTTCATGTAAAAGTCTATTTTTTAAATTACAAGTCTAACAGAGACACGCGCTGTGTAGTTAGTCTAATTTAGCTGATCAGGATTAACGAACAGCATGCTGCAGCCTCGAGTGATAATGCGAAATGCCCCCGGGGATTTAGATTTTGACGTTATCAGTGAGGTATATTGGAACTTAGAGCCCGTAGGCCTAAACCGCAGCTAACCTGGAGAAAAATGCTTCTCAAAAGCCCAGATTTGGCTAATGACTAGAATCAGGTTCCCTGAACAAATTAAAACAAGATTAGACACAAGACTAAATTGAAAGACACGGTAAATCTGGAAGTATGATAAATTTAGGGTTTGCAATAAATGTCTCTCTCTCTCTAAGATTCTCCTAGGGCGTTTTCGCGCAACTAGTTAAACGAGTTAAAAAATAGTTAAATTTAACTTAGTCCTTTTCACGCACACGGTCAAAGGAGTTCAACAATTCATCCTAACTTCCCCTGCAAGGTTAAACGAGTTTTTAAAATATTAACTCCACTCTTTTATGTGTCGGGATGGCCGAGTGGTCTAAGGCGCTGGTCAGAACTTCCGATCTTACGGTCGGTGGTTCGATCCCCGGCAGCCACAAAGCTTTCTCGACTCTAGCCAACCCAGCTATCCATCCTTAACTGGTCGGTAAATGGGTACCACTACGGTGGGAAGGTAGCAGGAGTCTGTGAGGCCAGCCCCCCTTCCAAGGATGCAGTCATCATTTGAGGTGACACTCCTGGCTCTACGGCTGAGAATCCTGGGGTGTGGGTAAAAGCCAGCCCAGCCCCCAGCCCCAGCCTCCAGCCCCGGTGGGTAAAACCCGGCCTCCAGCCTCCAGCCCCTTGGGTAAAGTCCAGCCCCGACTGCCAGCCCCACTGGGTAAAACCCGGCCCAGCCCCAAGGGTAAAAAACCCAGCCCCTTTTTCCAGCCCCCGCTTTCCTGACCACGTTTTCCAGCCCCTGTTTTCCAGCCCCCGTTTTTCTGACCACGTTTTCCAGCCCCTGTTTTCCAGCCCCCGTTTTTCTGACCACGTTTTCTAGCCCCTGTTTTCCAGCCCCCGTTTTCCTGACCACGTTTTGCAGCTGCAGCATATGTCCAGGTCCATGTATTAATTCCATTAACCTGGGCCAGTTCCTGAGAGCAAGCACAGAAAAGTGGGGTCCTTATTTCCCCGGTTAGCCAGAATGTAAGCTAAAATCTGAAATATTTAACACTCTTGACGGCTATTATCTGCAGTCCGACGGACTAAACTGTCACAGGCTGGCTGTCCGACCAGTGAAGGCAATTTGAAGAAAGGCAATTATAGTTGAATTTCAGTAGTTTTTAAGAGGATTGAAAAACAGCCAGTTTAAATTTTAATAGCCATAGGATAACGTGGGGGGAATGAGAACGTGCAGGCTCCCCCCAGACCGACAAACTACGGGTAGATCTCCCTAGCGAGAACGAAAAAAGTAGAAGCTCTCGTCCAGAAGGGCAAAAAGAGTTACCTATGTTTAAATAGTTGTACCTTTAATGCCGGGTTAGAGTTAGGCTAGGCCTCAGTGCATTCGACAAATGAGATTCAATTTTATCTGATTTACTCTTTTGACTCCCTGGATGAAACTTTATTTCGTTAAATTCAAGGTTGTGATTCTTTAATGCGGATTAATCTAAATCTATTCCGTTTAATCTTAAAAGAAATAGGCATATGTTAAAATGCAACTATCAAAAATAAACAATTGCTCAAGCTTATTTAACTTCACAAAGTCTAATTACATTTTGCACATAGCTCTATGAAAATGTGTGCATCTAGCAAGCTTCGAACAAATGCAAACAAGACAAAAGCACTTCTGTGCTAGTGTGACTCACCGACCCTGCGAAGTGAAACCGGCCCAGGCCCACTGTAGACCGGCCGGCCAGTCGAACTAACTGCTTCACCGGCAGGATTGCCAGCTTGCGACGACAGTTTCGCCGAATTGGAGCCTTAAAATCTTCAAAAGTATCAAATATTTCATATTTTAACTTGTATTTTGGCTAACCAGAAAATTAAGGTGCCGGGCGCCGGGCGGCCGGGACCCTAGTATTAACTGCTTGCTGTTAGAAACTGGTTCACATGAATGGAATTTATATGAACCGTTTCATGCTGCTGGCTGGGAAAAACCTAATATCCCAGGGGCTGGAAAACGGGGGCTGGGTTTTACCCTTGGGGCTGGAAAATGAGGGCTGGGTTTTACCCTTGGGGCTGGGCTGGATTTTACCTAGTAGGGCTGGAGGCTGGAGGGCTGGATTTTACCCATCGGGGCTGGAGGCTGGGGCTGGGGGCTGGGCTGGGTTTTACCTGCACCCGAATCCGGGGATGAGCACCGGCACCCCATGTCCTGTGGCAGGACGGAGATATCTCCTGGAGTAAACCTTTACCTTACCGTTTACCTTTTTTTTAAGTCGCGCGCGAAAAGCCCCCATGCGAAAAGCAGGGGTCAAAGCGGTGGAGTGATTGAATGTGATCATTGTTTTAATTGCAAAACTAGAGCTAACTGTAAAACGACAGAAATTTCACAAATTCTACAATTCTACAAGTTATCGTTCAAAATATTTAAGAAAATAATGTTATGCCAGGACTCAGATGTTCCTTCTTACGGTTTCTATCAAAGGCTGATTAGAGCACAAAAATCATAATGAATTTAATTGAAAATTTAAAATTTTCATTCTATGTGATCAGACTTCAACTCTTATGAACTACATAGAGGAGTGGGGAAAGTCGGAGAATGGAATGCTAGGACAATGATCTACGAATTACACAGTCTAATGCATAAAGTCTTAGTTTTAACTTTGACTAATGGATGAAATAAATGAATTAATATTTAATAGGAGTCCTGAGGACATGGTTTCAATCTTTTTCTCCAGCATTCCTCCGTACATTAAAAATTTCCCTGTGACTTTCCAACTAAGTAGAAATGATTGCTGAAAGAACTTTGCTGGAAGTAATTTGAAGGAACAAACCGAAAGGCTGGAAAGTCTGATCTAACCTGTGCAACAGCACCTGCGTTGTGCTGTACCTAACCCAAATCTCAGCATACACGCACATGATAAAAGGAAAGGAAAAGGAATTCCCAGCACCTTTGTTAATTTGAAAGAAAGTTACAATTAATGAAAGTTGCCGAAAACATGGGCTCCTGGTGAGATTTGAACTCCTGGGGCGATACTCTGCCAACTGAGCTACAGAAATTCAGTGAGCTTAAGCCGGAATTCGAATCCAAAGTGTGCACCTTTCAAAGCACAAGTGAATGGATACTATAATAATATAATGAAAAATTTTTTGGCAGAACAGTGAATAATAAAGACAAAAAAATAAAAAACAAACATGAAATAACAAATAAAAATAAAAATAATATAATAATATTTAATAATACTAATAACATAATAATAATAATATTTTCGTAATAAAAATACAAACCACTACATTTTCCATCGGGCATAAATCAAACTTTTTGAGTCATAAATAAATGGAACCAAACTTTTCTGCTGAAACGGAGTTTCGAAGCTAAGTTGACTGGAAAGAAACAAAGTCTCAAGGATGCTATATGTTGGGATAAAATGGATTTAAAAACTAATTAGGCTGGTGTTCAAAGCTGAGCATCCAACTCTTTACGTCATTTGACAGCCTGTAATTTGTCTAAGTTATAGTCTCTGAGTTTTAAATAGAGTATAACATCAATCACAGACAGAAGCTTGTCACACTCTTATATTAGGTACTCTTTATACTCTTCTAGTGGTGCTATGGACCATTTACCCTCATATTGTAATATTGTAGAAAGCAGGAACCACAATCGCCCAATTGGATAAACGAAACGCTGTTTTAGGTTTTCCATTCACTTGTGCGTTAAAAGTTGCACACGCATACATTGGATTTAAATTACGATCTTTGCTCTTTTCTGTCGCTCAATTCGTAAAGTTGGTACAGTCCCTGCTTGTAAGCCAATACAACACAGGTTCGTGCTTCGACAAGAGGCCGGGTTTGCGGGGATTATCAAGGATGCTGTTAGAGATACAATATATGGACACAAACAGTGATGATTCCATTTACTAGCAGCATCGCGACAAGTTACTAACTAACTACGGGTTCGTTAAGTATAGTATAGGATCTCAGTTTTGCACTATTAGCTACTTTTCTAATACTCCCACTTAGCTAGTAGAGCAAAACGGATGAAGTCACAAAGTAGCTAAGCCTTAAGAAATTAAAATTATCGTGCATGCTGTCCCAACGCCTTCACAAGCCGGCTCCCGCTGAAACAACAAACTGTTCGTTGCTTGACTTGCTTCCTGCACATTTGCTGCCACTCACTGTTGTAGATAGTTTAATAGAAACTTTAATCTATCTCTGGTCCACGTCTTTCTTGCCATTTGACCCAAGTGCAACAGCCTCACATGTAGTTACTTCTGCACATCCAGGAAATCTTGAAAGTTCCTCTCATATAAGTGAAATTGAAATTGCATAGCAATGTCCAACGGCATGGGAACCTGCATCCTCAGGTTCTACCCCAATACCGTACATACATTCGTAAAACCTGTTTCCAAAAGCCCATCAAACGAGTCCATCTCGCACTGGACCAATTTCAGTCCACTCTTCACCACCAAAGTGGCCAGCCATATGTAGCTGTTTCTCAGGCATCCAGGAAACTCTGTCGCTGTAGGCGACCAACATATGAATGAATGTCATTTCAAAGAGCAAAGCTATGCAGCCGCAGAATGCGTGGGCTGGGCCCATAATCTGTTAGAGATACAATATATGGACACAAACAGTGATGATTCCATTTACTAGCAGCATCGCGACAAGTTACTAACTAACTACGGGTTCGTTAAGTATAGTATAGGATCTCAGTTTTGCACTATTAGCTACTTTTCTAATAGATGCCCTATCTAAAAATCCAAACTGATAGACAGCCGATGCTTTACAGGACAAGTTTTTTAAACTTTTCGGAGTCACCTTTACAGTTTCTCATCTAAACCAATCAGTTAAGCCCCAAGAACGGTTGAAATCAGTGCAATAAACTAGTATCAACGTCCGTCAAGGTAGCAGAGTATTGGGTGGCCAATTCAGCAGTTTAATCCTTGCCCTCTGGACACATGCAATAATCCTTTCAATATACTGATTTCGCTCTGGGTTAATCACAAATTTGAGGTGACTAACAAATTGTTACTGCATAAACATTTCATATAAGTAGTTACTGCTGATAGATGTACTAGTAGCAAGCATTGTTCAATTAAAGGTTAGGTACCTACCTAAGAGTATTGATAAATACACAGAATGATATTATGCACCAAATGTGTGTTTTAAGTTATTGTGCAGAAAGTTATTTTCATATAATTTGCAAAATTAGACCTCATCACTCATAAAACCTTTCCATTCTTCTCAGTTCACCGAACATACACTAATTAAGTTATTGTTTTTAAGTAATTTAACAAAGGGCTTTGATCTCTGGGTGAGCTCTAGTTTGCGTGAAAGTTCAACTATGCTCCCCACAACATTTAAGCAACTAGGATGAAGTTTTAATAAGCTAAAACGTTTTAAACACAACTTTCCACATTCTGTGCGGAGCGGATGACACAAAAAGCTTACAAAACGTGCACACGCTGGGGTCGATCTTTGTGCCATCACACAAACGGTGACCATCAATCAAATATATATCATTCTTTTATTACTATTCTTTAAAACGGTGCTCCAGACAACAGCGGACATTTCTTAACTTTTCTATTTGAGACTTGGCCTCCCCTCCGACCTTTTCTGCAGCCCCTGTTTTTCACCATTTGCCTTTCCAAGTGGGCATTTTTATAGATTTCAGCCATCCTAGTCTCTATAGGTATGCGGGGGGCAACTTGTGTTGGAGAGAACAACACTTGTTGCCCTGGGCGAGACTGCAATAACCATACGCCGGCTTGGCTTGGGGACTACGTTTTCTATCTGTAGTCTTCTTCTCTCCGTCTCTTGTCCGTTTTGCGGTCTGCGGAGAGAAACACCTGACAGGCCTCACGCAGTGCCTAAACGGTGTCGAGCCCTCACCAAAAAAACGGTGACCAAATTATAAGTTTACTAATTAGATAGTGGTGCTAGTATTAATTATTTCTTGCGGTAGTATTTTCTTAATACCAATTTTGAATATACCTATCTGATTCGTTCCATAATGTATTTATTGCATGATCTGAAGATACTTTTTTAACATCTCATCACAATTGAAAATTAAAACACAAAATTTCGTAAGTTTGTCTGTTAGTAAGTTCTAAGTTTCGTGTTACGTAAAATTATCCGTTAATGGTGTTCGTATTTGCTAATAAATTGACCGTTTCAAATTTTCAAACGCATAATTTTAGCATTAATTCCGAACACGGTGTAAACTTGTATTCAACCATCCAGCATTCTAGCATTCTTTTTTATCATAACATTTAGCACCATTACTTCTAAATTTATGAATGAAAACGGCAAAACCTGAGTCTAGGAGGGAAGCGGGTAGACGAGTTTCCCAATTCTGATACAGAAAAGGGCCACCGGAAAATTGATGACACTGAGGAAAATTGAGAAATAAAGGGGAGGACGGAACCATTTTAATATTAAAAAGAATTTTGCGTCTCGGAAAAATGGTGAAAAAATTGCTCCTTAAGGGAGATTTTTAGAGGGGAATGCTTTATGGGCTTAAAAATGGCTTTTCACACAGGCACATGGAACCCTGAAGCCGGCCTAAAACCGAACTACTTTTCCCTGAGATTAAAATGATGTTGGCTTATAACTCTTTCACTTGAAAGTTACCAGGAAAATTCCCTTTCGGCTTTCAACCAAAATAGGAATCGCTTATCAAGGCAAAGCCTCCACTTTTGTTATTATGTTCTATTCTGTAGAGAACAAGATCAACGTTAAGCCTATCATGCTGTGAACATTAACAAACATCTAATCAGCAACCATGGCGTTTTTCTGCTGAAGCTGTTTTCGCCCCAAAAATCCCCTCATTTCAAGCATGCTTGAAAAAATTACAGAAATCGCCAATATCTAACTTTCCGAGCTCAAGAAGTATCAAGAGTACATAGTAGATAAGAGTATGAGTTTTCTGACGACATTAAGCCTGTCCGCCATGCTACGTGTTAGCACAACTTTAAGGACCTCTTCATGGGCCTCCACGTTCCTTTAATCTTTAATAACGGCAAAAGTAAATTAGCCAAAGGTAGTCAGCCTGAGTATACTAAAGCTTTGGGAAGGAACTCCCCCAGTTGTTGTGCTTACCTAACCTTCCACCAACGAGATGGAAAAGAATTCCTAATAAACAATTCCTTCCTTCCTTTCTTCCTTTTACCTGTGGCTTAGAAACACTTTTAAGACACGCTACGTCAAAATTAGGTAAGGTAAGGTAAAGTTTACCACCGAAGATATCTCCGTCCTGCCAAAGGAAATGGAGTGCCGGTGCTCATCGCCAAATTCTCAGCCGTAGAGCCAAGTAATGACTGCATCCGTGAAAGCGAGGACGGCCCTTCTTCACAGACTCTTGTTATACCCTGCCACCGTGGTGGTAGGTAGCCGATGGATAGCTGGGTTAGTTAGAGCCCACGATGAACCGACATGCGCTTAGCCCCTTGCTCAAGGAGATTTGTGAAACCCTTGTGGCACGGGGATTCGAACCCCGGACTGTTGGATCCTCATTCCAACGCCTTAACCACTCGACCGACAGGGCACAGGTTACAGTAATTAACGAAAGAGCCTGGTTTACTGATAAAATTACATAGCAGAACTGCATGCAAAAATTGGTGAATAAGATGAAGAAAAAAGAAAAACTGATTTATCAGAAAAATCTAGAAAAACCTGCGCAGTTATGATTCTCATATGTGACCCTCACGTCTGTCCAGAACTTACAACAGACAGAGTTGTTAACGAGAGATATCGACTCAGAAAGTATAAGACACGAAAAGCTCGTTAGCTGAAGAACGCAGTCTCCCTAGACAGTTGAAGTAAATAAATGATAAAGGTTTAAGACAAGTCAGCAAATTATGAAGAGAAAAGTTCTCTGTTCTAATCCAAATTTTGCAGACTAATTAGAACAGAACAATACAAGAGATATATCGGAAAATACAGAGCACATAAAGGTTTTAAAACTAAAAGAAGAATAAGAAAATCAGAAAACAAGAAATTAGAGAGAAATTTGACTCAGCCCTTTCTTGATACTTGAGGAACTACTTATGAAACTAAGCAAAGGTTCAACCTACGCAGAGTATGGCTATGACCAGAGCTCGATGAGTGCGAATATTTCATCTGACAAAACTAAGTCTACATCGATACGGTTAAAACGGCATGTTACAATCTGAAGCGTCGACGCGCGTCTGAACGTGTTTGCGACTATAAATGCACCGTTAAATACGAGACAAGTACGCCTACAAGTCCGTTCCAATTCGAGCGCGCCGTTAAATCCAAGTTTTGCATCACCATCTGGACATGACGTCACAGATCCTCGCGATGGAACAAGAATATCATATATACTCTTGGTACATACTTAACCTGTCAACATATCGTGACGCTTGAAGAGGAGGAAACCCCATTAATGAAGAAGCTAAACTTAGAACAAAAAGCAGGCAAGATGATACCTTTAAACAGCCACAAAATCTTAGGCGCACGAACAATTCTTTAATTAATACATTTTGGCGTACATACTAACGCAAAAGGAGCGTGTCAAACTGCAAATTTTAGGTAAAACGTCAGTCTCTTTCCCTTCAACAGATTGGAAGGCTAACGAATGGCAGATATAGAAATGTACAACTACTATAGGTCACAAGGGCTGAAAACCTCGGAAAAAAGTGAAACCTAGTTTTAGTCATAGAAAGATGGCAGAAAACTGGAGGCCTGTCTCCTATGTGTAATATGAAGAAGTTTAAATGGGGACTGGCTCGCGTTCAGACAAATTGGGAACTAAGTAAGATGTAAGCCTTAGAAAACCAGGACTCCTTTTAACAACACACTCTCTGAGAGGACCCAAGGGAAAAAAAGTGGGCAGAGGGGAAACAACACTGAATCTTTACCACTAAGTTCTACTACCAGTATATATGTACACTTTCTATATTATGCACTTTATGTGTAAAGATTTCTGCACATGCACATATTAGCAGGATGAACATGAACATGAACACACAGAGAATGTTTTGCAACAAATCAATGAGTGTATTCAATAGTGGATATTCAATTGAACCAGCCAATCGGCCAACTTCTAGTCATTCACAACAGTCAAAATTGAGTAACGTTAATCCACTGGTCTGTCATTCATTCAAAACCAGATGTGCATAAACTTTTAACTTAAAACTAGAACCATTGTACAGAGAGCACCAATGATATAGAAGTTAATGTGCTCTTTTCTCCCAGCGGCAAGAATACACAACAAGAGCTGGGCCTCCATAAAATGTGCACCTCCCTCGGTGATTTCACTCACCGACTCAGAAATAAAAAAGTGTGTAATTAACTCATTCGTCGTATACGTCGTATAACTCATACACGTTGAAGCTAATCACTCAGCTCAATTTACGCTATACTGTACTGTGAAATCTCGATATAAGTCAAAGTAGACTGTGGATGTGTGCCTGGTGACTATGCCTTAAAATTCCCTGGCAAAAGTCATAAACTGTCTTCAACGACTACACAGACCAGAAGCTAAATTATCAATTTCCTATAGCAGATTGCCAATTTGATGCAGTAGTCAGTTACAGCTATAGTTTTAAGTATGCATAACTCAAATCTTTACTTGAACCGAAAGAAACGAGGAAAAACTCTGAATGATTTGGAAGTGAATTTCACTACGTAAATCTTACAGGCTAATGGAGAAATGTTTACAGTCCAGTACTTAAATGTAGCCTAACCTCAAGTAATTGGTTTAGACAGTTGGTTAACACGAAGTGGTCTCAGTATAAAGAATTCCTCCTGATAAAGGACCTTTAAGCTTTCCCATTTTGAGCAGGAATTCCAATTCTCCGATTCCAGATTTCCGAAGCTGACAGGGAAAATAGAAACTTCCAGTCCAGTCCTTCTTAAAGCGGCTTATTCTAGGGTTTTTCCTTGGGCGGCATTTTCAACAGTCCGACGGTAAAGGTATGATTTTTGCATGATGATTATTATGAACACAAATAAAGGTGCGCATCATCCGAAACTTACATCAAACTCACTGACATGAATTGTGCTCGCGCAAAAATGTTTAACTATCAATACAAAAAACAGAGCAAGTAAAACAAGCATTTCCAAGTATTACTGATTTGTTGAATTGATTTTCTCAATCCTCTGATTTGGCATCGAAATAGTCAAAGAATGAAAAATCATCAAAAATCAAAAATCAGATCACACATGCCAAGAGTGATTTTAGCAAACGTTTTCCAGAAAATTCTAATTCGAGGTCCAGTGCTTTGAGCTTATAACGCCTGTGATAACTTGAAACTCCTTGTCCTTTTGGTGCAATTTTCCTAAAGGGAAGTTTGCTTGCAGCTAACCCACTTGAATTACCTACGACTAAACCGTTACTATTTCTGAGAGAGATAAATTAAAACTCGTCTTCTTTTCTGACGATTTTCCTTTGCCCTGGAGAGTGATGCTTAATAAAGATTTCTGAGGGCTGAGAACAGACGCATCAGGCATGTCATACAAGCACTGGATAATCAGGCAACGTGGTGACAGTTATAATTAGACACGAATAGCGGTCAAAGATGTTCATTCAAAAGATGTTCAAAAAATTTTGAACTAAAGAACCTACGTACAAAGCACTATTCTAATTTGAGTTATTGTAAAGACATTCTCGTTATACTTAATGCAGTGGTAAACTTCAATTGAACTTATTGGACTAGCCTTACTTCTACCCCGCTTCCTAAACTCAAGGTCGCGGGCCCGGCAATGTTGCAGTAGTTTCCCTTAAATATCTTTAGGAGTAGATTTAGGTAACTGAAAATGGAAAAGGAACAGGAACATATTAGGATCTCACATATTTCCAATTATTTCCATGGTAACTTCCACATTCTTTGAAACTCTTCGAAAAACCGTTTAAGTTAACTATAAGTTTAAGTTCAACTCTTCCAACTTTAAGCTAACGCCAAAGACCAACATCCAGGGGCCGATGTTATAAAAATGGGGTTAACGCTAACCCGGGTTATGTCCATTTTGGAGTTAACCCCGAAATTTTAGGGTTAGGTTAAACCTTGGGGTTAACCCTGTATTATAAAGCATTTTTCGGGTTAGGTTAAGTGAACCCAGTTATTCTATGAGTTAACCCCAATTTTAACCCCAATTAGCTCATGCAATCAGCTAACTCAGCTAGCAAGGATTTAACCCGGTTATTTTTGAGGTTAACCCCATTTTTAACCCCAATCTTCATTTTTGAACCCTTTTCATGAAAGCTGGAAATGATAAATTTGAAGTAAAAATGAAGTTCAGAAGATGCCACCACGACGAAAAGCAATATGAAAAATGTATTCCCCTTAATTTTCAAAAATTTCTAAATTAGTTATTTCATCCAATCTCATCCGAGTTAATTGCTAACCCTCCTCACTGAGGAGGGTTGAGATTTGCTGGATTTAACCCCAATTTTAACCCGGTTTTGCTAACCCCATTTTTATAACATTGGGTTAGGGTTGATAACCCGGTTTCTAACCCGCGTTAGTGATTTAACCGGGTTAAATCGCTTTATAACATCGGCCCCTGCTGGAAAACTTTTTGCCCTGCTGGGGCCGATGTTATCAACGTCTAAACCCTGGTTAAATCGTTAACCCGGGTTTATTCGCCTATCTTTAGCACATGAAGTTAACCCAGGTTAGCGACTCCACCCGGGATTTGACGTTGATAACATCGGGCCCAGGTGGAAGAACGAACGGGGCTGAACTAGCGCCGGGAATCGCTACCATTACTGAAACGGAAAAATATCTGCGAAGTTTTTCTTAGCGGTTGAGGTTCGTTCCATCCATCCATCCAAGGGTTCTGGTGAAAGAACTCTGGGAAAAGTGGAACCTCAGAGAGACAGAGTGATCTAGAAAGATAGAATTCAGTGAGGAGGTATGTGAATGGAAAGGGAAAACGAAGGATTTCTGAAGAACGAACGGCAGGAGAACCTTCCTCCATTAGAATGTAAAGAAAGAAAGAAAGAAAGAGAGTCTGAAAGAAAACGGGGGCCTCCTAAAAGCATCTTTTAACTAACTTTTTCCACCCCTCTATAACGTATGTACTCTTCCCCTCACCAACTATTAAATGTTCGGAGACATAAAACAAACAGAGAACTGATGGAACATCTACAGGAGCAAAATTCTGCTCCCCACTAAGAGTAAAAAGTTCATAAAATAAGGGGGGTCTATGTACTCTCTAACCACTAACTTGTTCCACTTACACATGTCCCATTCTATGATTGCCTTCAAAATTTTATGTACTAAGAAAGATAGAGAGAGAGAAAGAGAGAGAGAGAGTGGTTGATGCACGAAATATTGAATATTTTATAAGTTCGGGGCTCGTCCTTTAGCCCGAAATAATTTGCCAAGAATGCACCAAACCAAAGTTTAGGTTAAACCTAAATGGATTTGCTTTGCTGGAAGTCTTTGCTCCTGATGAAAATTGTATGAAAATCATTTCGGTTCAGGAGGAAATATAGAAAAGTTCCCCACTTCCGGTAGACAGGACTTGAGGAGCACTGGCTTCAAACCCTCTACGTAACATTCATCCATCAAATAGTGAAAAATGGGAATAAATCTATCGCAAACCGAAAATGCAGAAAAAACAGAGTCGAAGTGAATCCAACGGTTTGACGGTATAAGACGGTTTGTCAATAGTGAGCATCCAGCATTAGCATGTACTTAAATTTCGTTACACAAAAGGTGCATAATGATAAGAGTGTGACAGGAGGCAGACTCGCAGTTACCAGTTGTTGAGCCATGTCATGCAGAGCAAGCGGCCCACCCACCCCGCTACAGCCATGGCATGGCTCTCGAGTTGATAACAGAGAGCCAGCCACAGGTCACACTCTTGTCATTATGCACTCTTGGTATGCAAGTTAGTTTACCTATATTTAGTGCTAGATTTTGTTGCACTCCAGTCTTGGGTCAAACTCTGTGTTAGTACCTATATATAGGTCGCACTCCAGTTTCGGTTTAATTTGTTTAATTTACCTACCCGTTCCATAGCACAGCAGGCTACACCTCAAAATGCTTCCAAACGGTCAACTCCACACTTTCCTTGGTACTTTCCGACAAAGGAAAGGGTCTCCTTAAAAAGTGTACGCTCAAGTTTTTCCGAGCCAAAGACTCTAGATTACTCTTGATTGCACTAACAAAAACAACACTTTGATTTGTAATACCTTATACGAATGTGCGACAAACCCGACTAATAATGGTGTAAACAAAAAGAGAAAGAATAATAAGGTTCAAAAGTTTCAAGAAATCTTTGAAGCATTAATTTCGAGGTACCCAATTACCAATACGACTATAAGACTTCAGCAAAATGCAAAGAATTACCCTAAATTCAGTCGGAACAGTATAGAGCGGGCTACAATAACGAAGAATGAAAACTAAAAGAACGGACATAAAATGGAATATTACAGTAGGTGGTGGTATCGTTTTGTGCACTGCTTTTTTAAAACGCTATAACTTTCGCAATCCAAGAAGTTGGAAAGAGCTTTATACAGCGTTTTAAAGCTTATAATTAGGACATCCACATGAGCTTACCAAACTAGTAAAATTAACAAAAAATAGCAAAAATTTTCGGACATAACGGCTAAATATGGACCAAAATTTTTTGAACCTCGACTTCTCAATAGGCCAAAAGCTCCTTTTGTGCAATGATTTGAAGGACATATGGGCCAAGGGAACGTTTTCTTGGATTTAGCTCAGCAGGTCTTAACGATCGAGAAAACCGGCTAAATGCACAGTAACATGAAATTTCGCAACTTTGCGTTGAGTTTTCTCGCTACAGCAAACGTTTTAGCCCAAACCAATAAAAACGAAAAGAACAAAAATAAAATTTTGAAAAAACTGATTTCCTCGAAAATGGCCATTTTTTGAACCTCAAAATATTTTGCTTTTGGCTTAAGAACTGGATATAGCACAAAAGTTCTAAAAACAAAAATGTTTATTTTCGTATTCTCTTTCCAACCATAATACCAACCCCGTGTATCTTCTACCTACTGGGAGCCTAAGGCCAAAAACCAAAACTTTCTTGTCTTTTCGTCAAAACACAGGGGACTGGTCCCAAAATGTTGAAAAGCACGAAAATGGAATATTTCGTAAGTTTTAGCTATTTTCGTAAAGAATTAAAACCGTGTGAGTTAAGAATACCCGAAAGGAAACCAGCACCTTAAACACTAACTTATACTATTTATCCGCCTGTTGAGTTTTTAATCCTCGTCGTGCAACGCGAATTAAATTAGATTAAATAAAAATGGGTGCAATGAAATGTTTATTAGTTGTTTCGATGAATTCTGACTAAATAGAATTAAAATTCATTCGCTTAATCGGCGGGGAATTAGTTACTGTTTAATCCTATGGTATAAGAAATAACGATTAAAATTTAAATCCGAATGGTTTTCAATCCGTTTAATCCTACCTTTTAGTCTTTGAGGAATTTGGACACTTAATCAACAGAATCTAGTTATTAATGCTAATTTTATACTAATCAGACAACTACTCACTAATCAATTATTCAATCAAATCAATCTAATCCACTAAATAATTTACACCCTATCTAAATTCTTCTGAACAATTGAATCCCCCACAAAGAGAAAAAATTCCGGAACAAATTCTAGACATGCAAAAAAGGAGCAGAAAATCAGAAACATTTCAACTAAATAGCTGAGAGCCGAATTGACATGACTGTGGGGGCTGGGGAGTGGGGGCACAAAATGCTTGCCAGCGAAGGTAGATAGCCCGTCTAAATGGTCTCACATGGAAGGCGCAGAATTAGGATTATGTTAGATAATAACCTCCTATATACCTAAACAGACTTCCGGTAAATTAAGAAAAGGGCGACAAACAGTGCGTAAAAAGGTAGGTAGGAGCTGCCTTAAAGCACTGGATCTAAACCTATACCTTTACTGTGAGCGTTCATGAAACTGAACCCGGGATATGCTGCTAAACTAGGAAGACAGGAAAATTCTGAGATATAAATCCCTGACAAGATAATACTGACACAGACACATACACGCATACACACGCACTCACTTACACACAAAACATAGACTGAACACACACAGCCTTACCGCTGGTTGCTATGATACTACTTCTTGAACTAAAGTTGCACCCAAAAAAAATGCCACAAGCCCTTGGATCGGACAGGAAAATAATGCGCCTTCGTTAGACAATATTAGATTTTTCTATCTCTCACTCTCCACTAACAACTTCACTAAATCAACAATTGAGACCCAGTGAAACCGGGGGCCCCTTCATTACAAAAATGTGGAAACAGTTTTCTCGAAGGCTGTGAGAGCAGTTTGAGAGCACGATTTGAAGAAAACTGAATTTGAAGCACATTTGATTGGACGCTAACCTATGACGGACGGACACATCTTTAGTGCCAAGCCAAAGGACGTCACACAATAGGAATAAAATGTGATGAACGTGTGTACGCTACGCATTTAAAGAATTGAAGATAGATCATTTTCTCCTCTTTATCCCAGATTCACCACACCACACAGTAGAAAGAACATCCAATGCAAATCTAGTTCCATAACTATTTTTACTTTAACTTATGAACTTTACAAAAATTAAGACAAATGCATTAAGTTAGCTTCAGCATAAAAATTCTAGTTTGATGTATATATATATATATATATATATATATATATATATATATATATAAAAATCCTTAAAACCTCAAAGCCCCTCCCCACAGCGCAGCTTTAAGGTATATACCATATGAATACAACACACTATGCCTAATACACAGTTAATATATGCACATGTGCTATGTAATTATATGTCTAGATGGACTCTCAAACTCATCCATACGTATGTAGGTATAAGGTAAGCATTTTGTGCATCAAGTTACCTCCTTTTCCCCCTCTGCCTTATTCAGCTTAGAGCTGAGTGATGACGTAATTGGACGCTGAGAGAGAGAGGGGCTCAACACTTCTACATAAACTCAATATTTCCGAGGAGGGGAAATAAGAACAGGAAAATTCATAACTGAAGGGAAAAGTTTGTCAGCTTTCATGATAAGGCAAACGGTCCCCACTCTAGTTCACAGGAGTAGTTGATGACAAATCAATAGGGAAATTAACATATGAACACAAGTAACTACATATGAAATACGGTCTGTGGATTGAGTGTTTGATGTTCGATTTATGGATTTGAACAGACTGCTCAAACGCAATCAATCAATCAATCAATCAATCAATCAATCAATCAATCAATCAATCAATTGGGGAAGTTAGATCAATCAATAGCTTAGGATATACCTGGCATATGAAACTTGTTGCACTATCGAGAAAAGAGCTCGGGAAACTCATTGATCGATTTTGGTAGTATAAACGAGTACGAAGATTGAGTACCAAAAGTACACCAAACCGCGCATGAACGCATAAGGTAGCGGAATTGCAAATGAGATGCGGTTTAGTTCAATCAAACCTATAACTTAAGGTTAATAACGCGGAATAGAACCACTCCCTCAGAATTTGTCTAGTAGGAATATAGCCCGACCGTATTTTTATTCCAAACCATTCATATAAGGTGTACGTTTGTCATAAGATTCTTTAATTATTCTCAAACACAAGTGCAACAGAGGTAACAGTCTAGAAATGAGGACGAACCGGACTTTTCCGACTCGGCTCGGGCTCGGCTCGCGAGAAAATGATTCCGGCTCGGCTCTGCCCCGAGAAAAAATGATTCCGACTCGGCTCGGCTCGCGGCCATCTCGGCTTGGCTCAGTTCGGGAAGATTTTGAAAGTGTGTCGGCTCGGCTCGGCTCGGCTTCGCTCGCCAAGCTTGAAATTTAAAATTCTTCCGATTGCAACGAAGTTTGTTTCTTTCCATGTTGTCTTGGTCAAAGTTCTTGAAGCGTCTAGCCTTTTTGTGTACTAGTAAAAATTGGAGTTTTAACGTTTTATTAATATCTTTTGGCGTACTAGTAACATTACTATATATGAATTTAACTTACTGTCAGCAAATCTTTAAAAAACAGATGCAGCTGCATTGATTAAAAAATGGTTAAAACATGTCTAATTTCAATCACATGTAATGTCAAAACCCTCAAAAATGCTTTTGCTTTGAAGGAATTCCTTGCAAATCGAGTATTTAATCATTTTATATCTTATAAGAGAACATTTTACATGTTTACAACTCATTTAACATTTCAAGAAAATTCTATTATGATTGTCGGCGCTCTGCGAGATGCAGAGTTTGCAATTACGACATATAGTGATATTGGTATTTGGTAAAAATATGGATCTGCTAAACCAGGATCTCATTTCGGCGCGCACTCCCATTCAGGACTGTTCTGCCGCCAAAATTCGTTCTTACCTTATCTTATGGAAAGGAGCCAGTGATGAATTGTAAAGGAAATCACGAGGACACTTTGATTTTACACAACCTTAGAAAAGGTATAAATTCACAAACTGCAAAATAACTGTAAACTCAGTAAAAAAATTAGAATTTTTACAAAATTTTTTGCATTGTAAAAATATGTTAAAAATCTAAATTGCTCCTCGTCGATCTTAACGAAGTAGTAAATTATAATTATCGTTAAGAATAATTTTAACTTTAACCTCTCTACATAGATCATAATTAGGGATGCACCGGGGCCAGGCCCCGTCCCCGGCCCCGGCCCCGGTGGTCAGGCCCCGGTACCGACCGATGCCAAAAATTAGCAAAATTTTGTAAATTTTTGACATTTTTTGACCAAAATTTTGAATTTTCGAAAGTCAAAAAGTGTTACAAATCGTTTGTTTTCTTGCTGATATGAATGAAAACAACGATAGTAACGTTTGTATACCAAAAATTATTGCAAAATTTAAATTTTCAAGAAAATTTTTGAAAATTTTTAATTTTGGACCCGCAATTTCTAGGCCACGATGAGGTCCTGGCCCCGGTAGTGGCGGCCCCGGTGCATCTCTAATCATAATATTTCTCGAATACTAGAAGCAGTTGCAACCTTTCTACTACCTGGTAAGATAAAAATGCTACAAAAACCCAGAAACACAGAATAATAGATTTTATGAGTCAAACTTTTTATAAAACCAAAACGGACACGTCAAAACTGTTTCTTACTTTTTAGTTGACGTCAAGGAAGCCTAACATTGAGAAAAAAATTAGTTTGTAAGGTACCACGAAAACTAAAGAAAATATATAATCAGGCCATATTAACTAAAAACTAGAAAACTAGAAACAGACTCCACTAAATTTGTAGGCCATTTAGTTTGAACAAGTTCGGAAATATGACAGGGAAATTTGGTCGATTTACAATTTTTGCCTGAGGTCTGCTCGGTTCGGAGTTTCAATTCTCCGGCTCGGCTCGGCTCGGGAGAAATTGTTGCCGGCAAGATTCGGCTCTGCTCGGCTCACGAGCCGAGCCGCGAGCCAAAATCCTCATTGGATGATACAAAGGCAAAGTTTTCATAAGACCATCCTCACCATGCAAAAGAGTAAAATGGACCGCGAAAGTACACTGTTTACTAAAACTGAGATTTATGTTGAAAAAACAATACGTACGTAATTGAAATTAGTGAAGTTGTAATTCTCAGTCTTTTGACTTGCAATTAAATTCGAGTTAACATTAGAGCTAACACGTTTACTAATACAAAAAACTAACTGTTATTGTTTAAAAATTGACCCAAAAAATCTGCAGACAACGCGGCAAAAAGGAGTCTCCAGCTACAGTATGACAGCAAAAGATCTGCTTCGAAAAGCTTCAGTTTTTTTAGATTTAGGTTACACACGAATTTTGTGAATGCTCAGACTACTAGATTAAACATTAAACACATTAAACATTAAACCCTCCCTTTCTGATCATTTGATTAGCTTCATGTCATTTTATACCTATTACACGATTTAAGTGTGGACTCTACCATTCTAAATAAAGAAAATTTAAAAGGAAAACATTAGAAACACACTGTAAGGGTCCATCTCCGAAGCATTACAGGAAAATGTCCCTAAGAGCAATGGCGTTTTAATAGTTGCGAAAAATTGTACAGTGCAAACGGAATAGCACCGAAAGCAACTGTTTGCTTGCGTAAACGGACACAACGAGTGTGACTGGAACCACAAGACCTGGAGGAAACAGTCATTGTCTCTGACTTGTGTTGTATGAAATTCCACACAAAAGCAGTACAACAATGAAGTACCAGATTTTCTAGGCTCTAAGCATTCAACTAAAGCTAGATATATACAGGCGAGGAGTCTTCCCTCAGTCAACACTTGCTCAAACCTTAGTATAAAAGGCAAGCCAGTTTATTCCTATTCAGTCCGTCTTTTCCATAAAATAGCTACTAGAGTACGTACCTAACACATAGATAGCTTCAATAGACTTAAGCTAAAGCCACACACACTCACACTGTAGTATCTAATCTGAATTGAAACACATTATCTGGTTGAATAAAGGGGGGATCTAAGCGTTGTCTCGACGGCCTACAAAAGGCTAGTGTGGGAGTAAATCCCTGAAACAAAGCCCTTGATCTTGAAAAGAGGACAATCTTAAATGCCCCTCAAGCTATACACAAGCCTAGAAACCGCTTTTAATTAATCAAAAAATCTGGACTCTTACAAAAAGTTTTAGTCATCATTAAGGCCTGTGAATGCATCTGAATGGAGAAATTTCCCAGGCCAACGTGGTCACTGTTATCAAACAGGGAGCAACTACAGTCGGCAAACGACTGTACTGTAGTTGTCGTCGGGTGACAGACACACGGAAGTTTGGCTTGAGGATTTGCACCCTATTTCTGTCCACGCTCTTGGCATCTCCGCGTCTTGTCTGCAGAAACGGTCTACGGAGTGCAGCACGAGTACGAGCCTCTCAGAGTACCAGAAAAATGCTGGACCACTTCCAAAAAAATTACCGCGAAAATTTTTTGTTATGAAAACTAATTAAAGAGGTGCGGAAACGTATGTTGTGTTCATGTGCTTAAGTCCATAATAATACGCCTCGACAACTATAAGAAACTTAATTTACGTCAAAATCGCTAGTCTCGCTCGCCCTAGTCACCGAAACTGAAACGAAAAATTAAAAAACTGAATATAACTGACCATTGCATGTGTGTGTAGTATATACTACAAAACAACTCAAATATAATTAATTATATTAGTAAGCAGGGAAGTACACATCTCATAATGATAAGCTGGAATTTGAACAGATTGTTCCAGAAACAACAAAGCATTAATTCTATGGTCTTCAACCAAAACTCCAAAGTTCCATTATAAATGGATATCATGAGCTTAAATCTGGCTGAGTGTTAACATTGCAAGAGCAAACCTCTGTGCACTGTGCAAGTGGAACAATAAAAGTTTCAGTCATATAAAAGACCCAAAAACTACTGAAACATTTGTCAAGTTTAGCTTAAGATGAAACCTTGCTAAACAGTATGTATTTACTAAAGTGCGTCAGTAAAGTAGCTAAAACTATGTTTTAAGGCACTTAATGTCGCCGACACCACTTTCGCCTCAGAAGCATCACGATGTAAATAATACTGGTGGAAAAGGTAGCCTCCTCCCAGTATTATGATTAAATCCAGAAGCAAAGGGGCATAAGCAGTCTTTAATACAAAGTTCAAGACTGCGTGTCGACAAACGAAGTTCGACTTGGACAAAAAGTTACTCAAACAGTGTTGACAAAACCTGGCCAGAAACATGGCTGAAGGAACGAGTCAGAAAAGAAAAGCTTGAAATGCCTGTTTAGACAACACATTTAAGAGTTGTCACACGAAAGTGACTGACTCTTCCTTCCCAGAAGGACTTCAAGATTAGGACCAGCCTGCGTACGCACTACTCGACGCAGCCATCGTATACAAACTTTTCATTCCATTAAAATTTTTTGCGAAAGAAAAAATCGGTTGAAAACATCCCCAAGTTTCGTCTAAGGTGACTAATATCCAAGAGTACATAATAACCAGATTTGAAACTATAGAGTTTGATACTAGATGATTTGATGATTGGTTGATTTTGAGCCAGATATAAGCAGATTGCCTATGGGTGGTTCACTTTGCACGTCTCCAAAAAGTGACCCACTTTCAGTCCCTTTATTATATGGAAATCGTAAACAACATTTGATTTGTATAAATTAACGGAGGTAGGGAATCAAATTTAACTGGGCGAGTTAAGCAGTGTTCAAATTTTTTAACCCTTCGGTCATTCGCGAAAAGAGTAAAAAAATTAACTGTTATTAGGTGCTGGTAGGTATCCTTTTGTGCAGTGCTTTTGTGGTGATTTTTAAAAACGCTGGGAGTAGGAAAGAGCTTACATCGTATAATTAGGACGTTCACATGAGCTTATGAAACTAGCAAAATTAGAAAAAAATAGCAAACATTTTCTGACATAACGGCTAAATATCGCCAAAAAATTTTGAACGTCGATTTCTCAAAACTGTCAAATCGGCCAAAAGTTCTTGTTGTGCCATGATATATGAAGTAGAGGTGGAGCCGGTTCCAATTTTCAAAACGGTTCCGGTTCCCGGTTCCAAGTACAAAATTTGTAGTTACATGTTCAACATTATTTAACATTTTATGCGGTTCCCTGCAAGGCTCTTGTACAAAATAACAAAGCAAAGCTGCAAAACAATTCGAATAAAGCTATAATAAACAATTGGGTCTTTGGATTTTAAACTTTTGGCTTACTTTGAATTAGCTTCGGTACAAATGCTGTTAGGATACACAGCATACATTAAAACTTGTATTTAGTCTGATGATCGAGCAAACTGTTTCGACATCAACGGTGCTATTATACTTGGTATCTGAAAGACAGACAGATCCTTCTGAACAGAATCTTGAAAACAGCAAACGCTTCATTCAGCAAAGCGTGCTAGAATTAGGATACTGGTGATAAAATTTCACTTATCCTAAAATTTCTTTGACAACAGTATCTAAAGAAGTAGATTTCAAAAAATTTTGATGCAGTTAAAATATTTAAAAGCTGACAGCCAAATTGGAAAGCGGAACGTGTATATGCATTCCCATTATATATATAGATAGATATATATACAGCTGCCTGATTACACAAACATAGCTAACATTACATACTTCTACAGACGGTTCGTTACTTGATCTTTGATTTGATCGACTCAGAAGACGTATATTTATATAGCTTAAAAATAAGGAAAATTACTCCACTTTCAAATATTTCTGCGCCTGTAAAATTTAGTTTTTTCTAAAACAATGTGTTTCCATCTTGCGTCCTGATAGCACCACCTTCTATTTACCAATTTTTTGAAAAGATATGCCCGAAGGTATCTAACTTCCGATTACATCCCAACGGGGTCTTACCTTTTCTTTAATGAGATTAAATTTCAAATATATAAGCAAAACTTGCTAAATGTTTTATTCGGCGCTCTATCGTCCACGTCTGAACGAAAGTGCCCTCAGTGCTTCAATCACATTTGGAATTGTAGAATAAAAAAAATTAAAATTCGTTAAAATTAATTTATACATTTATAAAACTGCATTTTGTAGTACACAGAATAAGTTAAATTTGAAAATTACACAAAATTTGACAAATCAGAAGCATGAAAACTCAAAATTTCTAAATTCGAGAATTTCCTTAAAATAAAACTTTCGTAATTTTTAAGCTTGTTCTAATTTAATTTTTATCTGAGTAGAAGCGTTAAGGTCACTAATGTTGATTCAAATTAACATTTGAAATTTCTCCTAATACCAAGCCTCAGCATAAATGCCCGATTGCACCAAATCGGACTAACTTAGCTCGGTGCTAGCTTAACACCGAGTTAACTCGGTGTTAGCTATCCTACAGCTGAGCCCAAACTCCGAGTTAAAGTTAGGCCGTTGCACCAACCTTGGTCTTGTAAAGAATAACAAACCCTAACCTTCAGCTCAGGGTTATCTTTAACCAATCATATTCGCTTCTTTAGTCAATGTATCCAATCCAATCATCCTATGTCAAGATTAGCTGATGACTAACAGCCGATTGCACCAACCGTGATTAGCAAATGAATAAGCTATTCACGAGTAATTCGCGAATAACCTCTGTCTAATTATAAATTTCGTTGCACCAAGTTAATCTTGAACAGCTCCTGAATAACACGTGAATAAGTAGTTTAAATTTATTCACGAGTTATTCTTACCCGCCACTAAGAATAACGTCTGATTAGTACTATCCTTATTTCATAATCCCTCAAATTTTTCCGAAATGGGTGACTATTTGCGACTTGTGCAGTTTGCCAGGCGTCAACGTCATTCGACGTGGCGTTCGCGAATTCTCCAACCCATTTAAGCTTTATACTGACGACGAGCCTTATCTAGACTTCGAAGATGATAACTTTCTTGAAATGTTTTAAATCGGAAAATCGGAAAATCTGTTAACAAAAATGGCGGATATTCGGAAATGAAAAACACCTTGTGCCCATCACTGATCAAAATGGTGCTCAATATGTACACCATAAACGGCAACAAAAATCAGGGATCATAGGGAAATAAACAAGAGGGAAGACCGGAAAAGTAATAAGTGGGAAAGAGGTCGAGAAGTGACCTTAAAGATAGGGTAAACTTTAAATCTGAAATCATCCCAACTCTTCCGGTCAGATAAAATGCACAAAAATCATTTGAGCAAAACTTTTTGGACAAAATTCTGCAAATGCTGTAATGGGAATAGACGTAAATATACATGTTTTCGTTCACCAGAAAAATTTGATAGGATTCAAGAAACAAAATTTTAAGATGGTTTCAATAAAAGGAATAACTACTGAGAAAAAGGAAAATGTGGTTCAGTAAAGAAACAAGTTCCCCCTTAAAAGGGGAATAAATACCGCCGTAGTGTTTGCAATTTCTGTGTTCAATGTTTTGTTTGTTTTGCATAGTACATAACTGTATTGTGAACATTCTACTGTATTGTGTGACGGTAGCATTTGACTAGTTTAAACTCCCCAACATTTGTTGTTTCTGAGACAAAAGAAGGACAGTATTTTATGGGAAAGTATTCAATTATAAAAGTAAAATTCTGCCGGAAGAAGGATTCGATCTGTGTCCGGACCAGCGCAAAGCGGACACTCTAACCACTTCACCACTCTGACTTTAACGAATTTATCGACTAAACCGCTAGAAAGAAAATTATAATTAAAATTATATCTATGTTTATTTTAAAAAATTTATTCTATGTATATTCTAAAGCAAGTATACACTAAAGCAACAAATACAGTGCAAGCGCAAAATCTTTTCAATCTTTTCACACGAAAATTTTAATGGCAGTTTTAGCTATTTATTGATCTATTAAAACTCTGCCAATCAAGTGACAGGCTAATAACGCCCGGTTTTCGGGACTACGAAAACAGGCAGACAGTAATTTACACAGCAAAGAAATTGAAGAAAATGGACTGTAACAATGCTGTAAAAATTGCAAAATCATCGAAAAACTGTTGGGCAAAAAAACCTGCGTACTAGGGACATGTGTTGAAGATAGGAAGGAAATCCTCCGCGCCAAGCAATTTACATGCAAAACATAGGAATTCAGATGGGTCAACCCATTACAAGTATACCGCCTCCGGCGGTATAAAAATATACACTCGTATATCGATCAACACCAAGCCCTTTTAACACTTATGCTCGGTGCAATCCATGTTTCATGTGCTTGAATATATACTATTGGTTCGTATATGGGCATGGCTTTAACCTAACTGGTCACCTGCAGGCACGTGACAGAACTGCGTGAATAGCAATTCAGAAGTTATTCAGATGGTATTAAGTTGTTAATCCGTGAATAGTAGGAGATTAGTTAGTCATTTGTTGGTGCAGCAAAATACCTGAATAACTTAAAGTGGTGATTAGCTATTCAATTG
This sequence comes from Trissonchulus latispiculum, assembly GCA_030248195.1. Lineage (NCBI taxonomy): Eukaryota > Metazoa > Nematoda > Enoplea > Enoplida > Ironidae > Trissonchulus > Trissonchulus latispiculum. The sequence goes on from JASAND010006202.1 coordinate 197,697, forward strand.
CTATTCTTATTCGCCTGCTAATTATTCATGGTTGGTGCAATCGGCTGTAAGTTAACCTCAAGGTTAACTCCGAGCTAAGTCTTAGCTCTCCTTAACTCTGAACTCAAGGCCATTGCTGAAGTAGTGGATCGAATCTCGTTAGCAACTTTTAAAACTAAAGCGCAAAATACTTTTGTAAAAAAGAATGGAGCATGCAGAAATAATAGTTTGAAAAATCCGTGAGCAATTTTGCCGAAAAATTAAGGCTGAAATGTTAAAAATAGAGTAACTCCTCAGTTAATCCTGATCGAACTCAGGATTAAGTTTCTGCCACTGAAGACTAGGGGCCTTTCCAAGGAAGGGTAGAGTAGAGTAGAGTAGAGTTAAAATTAACAGTTTTAACTCGCTTTAACTCTACTCAAGCTTGAGCTTCCCTCGTTTAACTCTTTCATGAAAAGGATCGAGTTAATTTTAACTCTACTCTACCCTTTCCTGAAAAGGCACTAAGTTAGTTCGGAGTTAACCTCGAGGTTAACTTAACCTGATTTGGTGCAACGGATTAACTGAGAATTATCAGGTTAACTCCGAGTTAACCTTGAGGTTAGCTTAACACCGAGCTAACCTTCATTGGTGCAATCCGGTGTTAGTGTTTTGGAACGGCCGGGAAGCCGGCGGCTTTTGAGCCGACGGCCGCCCCGGCTGAGTGTCTGGCCGTTTGGCCGGCGGCCAGCCGCCGGCCAGCCGTTGGCCGGCGGCTGGCCGCCGGCTTAACACAAATATTTATAGTTAACACAACAATTTCAGCAGAGCAGCAAATGTTTACAAAACAAATCCAACGCTGAATGTGAATTTTTCCCAAATATATAAACTAAATGTCAATTCCATTGCCTTTGTAATGCATAATATAAATATTTTGCAACTTTCTAGCTCAGATTGCCTTCAAACACTGAAGAATATGTCTGGCTAGCCGCCGGCCGACCGGTGGCCGCTGGCCAGCCAGTAGCAGTTTTTAGGTGGGCCGGCGGCCGGCCGGCCGCCGGCCGGTTGAACCCGGCCGTTCTAAAACACTACTCAGCTTCAGCGAAAACTGAAACGTGTCTCGATTACCTGAAAAGGGAAAGCGAAAAATTAGTCTCACCATCAGTGGAAGTTGAAGCTGTGCCGTTTCCAGTTTAGGCTCTGAATTTATTCTACGTAGTTTCAGTTTCAATTCCAATAACTGTAGATTTATTTCACTTTTAGTCTGAAGCTCTTAATTATTATCAGTTTCATCTTCCATATTTCAGTTTCAGGTCTGAATTTGTTCAGTTTCAGCTCAAACTAGATTTTAAGTTTCAATAATGAAAAGTCTAGTTCCAAAAAATATAAATAAATATGAATGGCAACTCTGTGAATTGTAATTTGCAACTACGAATTACGAAATCCAGGTTTTGGAAATTTTGAACTTACAAAAAATTAGTTCAAGCCCAAGTTTAAGCGTGGAGCCGGCCGGACCCAAATTCAACCGGTTCCAGTGGAACCGGCCCCACCTGTAATATGAAGGACATACATGGACCGAGGGACTTTTTTGGATATGGCTCAGCCTCAGCAGGTCTTATAATGGTGGAGAAACTCGACCAAATGCACGGTAACACGAAATTTCACAACTTCGCGTTGAGTTTTCTTGCTATTCGAAACGTTTTAGCCCAACCCAAACCAAGAAAAACGTCTCTTCGCAGAAGTACGAATTTCCAGTCTGCTAAAAATCTCCGGAATCGTTGAAGTTTCTGGGAAATCGATATTCGAGACAAAATAATAAATGTTTTTCGCCCAAATCGTTAGCTTAAAGCAATCAAGTCCGGCTAATAGGCATTCATAAAATGGGCATTTGGACGCTGTATCGATTGAGTATAAGACAACTTTGTCCTTAAAATGTGGCAGTAACTAACTTCGAAAAATATGAATGACACTATAATGACAATATGACACTTATACTTATTGATTGCTACGATAAACGTTATCAGTTGCTATTTATATCATTCGAAAGCTCTATCTAAATGTGCTCAAGTCAACGATATAAGCAATTTGTTGTTATCCTGCGTTGCGAAAATTAAGTTTAAAATGTTTTTAAAATTGGAGAAATTACCAGTTTTCCTCACCTTTTAAAATTAACTTATTAGCAAAACAACTGACAAACTGCTGGATATGGCTTCCGAATGATGTAAATGTCAACTAATAATATTCATCGTAGCAATCAGTAACTAAGTTTAAAATGGACCATATTGGCACCTTTTGGTCATAAAGTTCAAGAGATCCGAAAACGGGCCTAAGTTGAAGAGGACCGGGCCGAGCATAAATTTTCACGCGCCGGGCCCTGCCTGAAAATTCGGCCCGTGAAGGTATCTACCCCCTCCCCCCTCAAGTCGGAAACTGAAGGAGAAACGGACTTATGAACTAGTAAAGTTAAAACAAGGAAAACGGGAAAAATATCCAAGCTAGACCAAGCTAGACCATTTCGTGAAAACTCTTAAAACAATTTTAGTTTAACAAGGGAGGGAAGCTTAATTCCTGACATACAGCGTTGCAACTAAGAGTTTGATCTTACATTGTGATCAACAAGGAACTAGTGCTTTATTTCAACAATCCAGTATAATTTATTTCGCACGTAATACACACAGCTCCATCGACAGAACGGCGCCAGCGCCCAAAGCACACTCGTCTTGCACTCCAATAAATATATATTACATAAAAACAAGCTATACATAGACCACAATAAAACAGTTCACCTCAGCGACTACAAACTGTCTAAAGCTCTAAAACCCATACGCCAAAGCCATTTAAAAAGTTTACCTATGAAAACACACCCGAAAACTATAATGATAAGTCATCAAGCTTTCAAAACTACTGCCACCAGAACACAAATTGAAATACCAGTAGTAATCAATCCAACGATTCGAGATCACAAATCCAAAATTTCGAATTTCTAATAGTGTTGGGATTGGCCGAAAATTTCCATGGTTGGCTTGGTTTGGCTTGGCCGGAGTTTGAAGTTGGCCGGCCAATTGGCCGTTGGCCGTTGGCCGGCCATTGGCCGTTGGCCGGACAACGGCAAATGGCCAACGGCCAATTGGCTGGCCGTTGGCCGTTGGCCGATGGCCGGCCAATGGCCGTTGGCCGGCCAACGGCCAATGGCCAACGGCCAACTGGTTGGCCGTTGGCCGCTCGTTGGCCGTTGGCTGTTTCTTGGCCGTAAGCTATTGGCCGTTCTTTAGCTATTTGTCAACGTTTGCGAGCTCGAATTTACTATTTTTATTCGTCTACCGTGCTTAATTAGGCTACAACTTAAAACCTCTTTATTTCAATAGTACAATTTACAATTTACCATATTTGTAAAATAGTTTTTCCAAACATTTAGCTCCAACCCGCGATAACTCTGTTTTAATTTTGCTGGATGACCGCAATAAAGTGATGAGACGCTCACCGCCAGATAAATTTAAAAACAGCGTTGTTAGCACACTTAAAATTTGCATGCAATTAGCAAATTTAATTGTAAGATAACTCTAATAACGATAAAAATTGTCAACATCTAAGTGAAAATCTGTAGTACTGTATCTAATGTAACGGTTATACAGCAACATGCTTACGATATTATGCAGCAAAATTAAATTTTTCAGCACAGTTAACGCACAAGATGAGTAAATTTGAGCTTGGGCAGCACTCGGCCATTGGCCAGCCAACGGCCAACGGCCAGCCAGTTGGCCGTTGGCCGTTGGCCGGCCAACAGCCATTGGCCGGCCATCGGCCAACGGCCAACGGCCAGCCAATTGGCCGTTGGCCATTGGCCGTTGGCCGGCCAACGGCCAATGGCCGGCCAAGCCAACTGGCCGAGATTTTCTCGGCCAACGGCCAATGGCTTGGCCGGCCAATGGCCGGCCATTGGCCAGCCATTGGCCGCACCGGCCAATGCACAACACTAATTTCTAAACCCACCACCTCCCACCCTCCTCAGCTCTAAATTCCTATTCTTCTGTCCTATACTCTTCGTCAAGGGAAGGGAGAGGAAGCGAAGTGGGATCTTTGGACTGGGAAAACCCGTACTCATCTTCAGGCAGATCCGTCAGATTGCTGACTGTCGGCAGAAGGCCAGGAATGATTCTGGAACGGCCCGCAGCATTCCCACCGCCATCGTAGGAATCGGAGTCAGGGAAAGGCTGTCGGGAGGTTTGCATCAGATACTCTTCCAGAGTTCGATCAGTGGATCGGGCAATAAATCGAATGAACGGTCGCAGATCACCGTCATTGGCCAGCTGCAGAGTTTCGTAGTACTCCAACCGGTCCTCCACACGAATGATAACCGGCGGGAAGCCAGCCTAAAACAGGAGAGGTAAAATGTAAATGCTGTAGCTTGATATTAATGGTAAAGTTACTCCCGACTAAAAAACAGGTCATATCTATTTAGAAATTATATACGTATTTGACTTCCTCCAAAGTATTTGGCATGCGTGCATAAACTGACGGTAAGCGAGGCTGCTGAAAATATAGTTTTTAACTTTAGCACCGACTGGAGTGAGATGGCTGTGAAAAATCAGTTTTCTATATGAGGAAATTTTTGACACTGTCAATATTGACCTCCACAGGTGGACAAGGGGGGGAAAGGGGGGGAAATTCCCCCCCCCCTCGGCGAAGTCGCCCACAAGGGGTCGCGAAATTGCTCCCACAAGGGGTAAGAATATTGGCCACAAGGGGTAAGAAAATAGCCCAAAAAATGGGTTTTACGACTAAAATTTCCAAAACTTTTCCGGCTTCGCCGGAATTTTTCTCTTAAAATCACTAATTTTTGCTAAAAAACGTTCGAAAAACGTGTTTTAGCTAAAAAATTGCTATTTTTGTTAAAAAATGACGAAAATCGCTTAAAAAGCGCTTTCAAAAGTACCCCTAAGAAAAATCGCTCTCACAAGGGGTACCCAAATTTGCTTCCACAAGGGTCAGTGAAATTTGACCTCCCGTTCAGGTATGTTGACCTCACTGAAACGTTATGCAGGGAATATCTTACATGAACACATGTCATGTGCGTAATAAAATCATTCAATGCTTCAAAATAACTAGGTTTAAACTCCAGGAAACGGGGGAAAACATAAGCTATGTATACTGACACTGACATGCACACAGGTAACGGGAGATCGGTTGCCTAGCAAAGGTAAAGGAGTAACAACTGTGTACTTCCCCCCTTCTCACACCAAAACAAAAAATTCAGAGGAATCCCTAAAAACCAGAGCAGTCACCGATTTCCAAAACTGGTATAGTTTCAAAGAAAATGGATTGTATAAAACCACGAAACCTGCATCAGGATCAGGTTCATCAGCAGACGGGAAGTGCGACCATTTCCATCAATAAAAGGATGGATGTAGACAAACTTGTAGTGAACCAGGGCGGCCAGTTCCACTGGGTGCAGACTGAGGGTAGAGTCAGCATTGAGCCACTGAAGGAAGTCCTGAATTTCCTGAGGGACGTCCTGGGGATCAGGGGGCTGGAAGGAGCCCACCCAAACCTGAGTCTGACGAAAGCGACCCGCCTCCACCGGGTCCACGTGGCCCAGAACCCGTAGATGAATGTCCAGAATATCGTCAAGGGTTATGCGACCTAAAATATGTAGAAAACTAAAAATTATCGTGCTTGCACATAGTCTCAGTTTTTTTGGACAAAGAAGTGTTAGGAAGGGAAACAAGTGCGGGGGCGCTCCCCCACTAGTGCGAGGGAGACCGTGGGTAGTAAAGTGGGCTCAAAATGGAAGAATACTGTAGAATTAACAAATAAGAACGAAATCCAGCTAACCTTTCCATGAAGTAGCCACAAAATAATTTGTCACTCATAACTTTACCCTTAACAGGGTATTATTACAGGAGGGGGCGTGGCTTTTTCCTACAGGGGGGGCCTCCCCCAGAAATTCGTCGTCCCCCCCAGACTTGGATCGCCCCCCCCCAGGATTCGGGCCTTCCCCCCAGAACTCTAAAATGGCCGGAAAAATAGGGTTTTGAGGGTAAATTTTGAAAAATTTTTCCGGCGTCGCCGGATTTTTATCCATTTTTAAGCTATTTTAAGCTTAAATTTAAGTTAAAAATAGCTAATTTTTTAGCTCAACAGCAAAAAATAGCTATTTTTAGGCATTTTTGAAAAATTTTTCTTCTCCCCCAGAAATTTTTGCCTAGGAAAAAGCCAGGCGGCTGGCATTTTTTTAAGGTTTTGAAAGTGGAAGCTTCTAAACAGTGGAGAAGGGCGAACATAGAGGGGGCATTGAAAAGTGGGGGGACCCCTCCCCACCATGTCTCCACTGAAAAATGCCAAGACAGCCACCACCCAAACGAAATGGCCCTCTTGCGGGGTCTTTACGTCGAAAAAGGGATTTTGGGTGCACCAAGTGTTACCAAAATAGTCTTAATTTTCAATAATTTTAGATTTCGTCTATTTTTAGCCTAAATCCAAGCAATTGTGAGAACGTTGAGCATTGTCCATACTAAATATGCCAAAATACCAATGTTTGGCTCATATTTGCAAAAATATCTTTCGCACACCCGGGAGGCAAAATCCTAAAAGAACCCTGCCTTTACCCCATAATCAGCACATACTGTAACGTACCCAGTTTCTGGACAAGGTGCTGGTCCAGAAAGCGTAGGGCCGCATCCATGCCCAAAATCTCATTATGCTCCAGAATGCTTTTGCCCTTGATGGCCAGTCGGGTCTCCAGAATGCTTCTGGTCTCCATCAGGCTCATAGTGTTGCCTTCAATGGCCGCCGAGTGATAGACATGCTGATAGTAGGCCTCTCGTTTGGCACGCTTCAGCGCACCATCCTCCATCGGAATGCGGAGGAAAACTTCCCGTTTCTGATCGATGGTACGCAGCATGTTGTTATCAATTTCTTCCACCTGAAAGACTAATTAATGTAGGAATTGTAAAACTCCACTCAAAAATTCAGAAACATACATACAGATATAAATGCAGGTACATTACATACAGATAAAAACGTTTATTGATATTTTGCTCGTACCAAAGGCAAGGTTCGCTGCCGACTGGCTCTGGCTAGCAAATGCGATGGTTCAGAGGCCAAGGCCCGGGTATAGAGATGCTCTGCCCGGACGACGTCGCCTTTGTGCTTTTCCATGAATAGGCCATACTCAGTGAGAACGTCAGGATGTCGTGGATGCAGGGCCACAGCGTGCTGAAACAGCTTCTTGGCTTTCTCACACTTTCCTTCGTGGGCAAAGTTGACAGCCAGACGTACGGTGGACAGGGCTTCTACAGCTGTAAAGAAAAGAATTCACAGAAATAATAAAAGTGGTTCCTGAAACTGGGGGAGGGCAAGTGGAGAGGGGTCACCTCATCTCTCACTAAAAATACCAAGGTACTATATATACGTACATACAACTTGTTCCTAAACCAGGGGTGGAGATCTTCACGGGCTACCATAACCTTACCTTCATTCAGACATATATATATACACGTACATATACGTATACACATTGTCAATTTTTCTTCAAATCGGCGACTAGTAACTTATTTTCGACTTATACTTTATTGTATATATAACTTATCATGTATAATTCAACTTATTTTTTATTTCGAAATTGTAAATTTTAGTAAAAAGTTGTCAAAATGTTAAAAATAACAACTTTTGTAACCAGCCAGGACTGAGACAAGCACAGGTGTAAAAGAGATTTGGGGGTGAGGTGCTCCGTCCCAACTTTATTTAGAGGAGACCCCTCTGGAGACCCCAAAGCATCCCCCCAAAAAATTTCAGTAGTTTGTAATACGTACTAATAAACGTCGAATCATGAAGTAATTTTAACATTAGACTTGATTGTCAACATGTTTCTAAGTCCAGAATAAAGTCAATATTCAATCAGAAAGTCCATAAAACAATTAAAAACGTGTGTTCACTTCTTGCAACAAGTGCTTTAAGTCAAAAAACTTGGACTTAGTAGAAAACTTTACAGGGGCTGCCCGTCCCCCCAACCCCACCCCTTTGTCTTATACCTATGGGGACAAGGTGTCACAGTCCAAACATTATAAAATTCAGGAAATCAGATTCAGCTAACATAAATATACGTATACGTACAACGTATATATATGTACATACCAACATCTTTTGACCGGGACTCAACAGCAGCGGACGTTTCAGTATCCGCTTTAGATCCAGGCTGAACAGCGGTTCGATCTATAAGGCTGGATCTAACTAGTTCAAAATTGTCATTCTCATCGTAATCATCACTATCTATAGGTTCCAGGTTTGGCTGCGCAGACGGCCATTTGCGCACGCTGCCATCCGACAGAAAGTTAAAATATGGACTAACAGAATTGGACTTTGGTCCCAACTGAGAATGATTAATGCGATCCAAATAGCGGCTTTTATAGTAAGCTGCAGTATTTCGTTCAGATAAGTGAACGGATGAAGAAAATGATATAAGAGTTGGTCCAAGCTTAGGCTCACTGCCACTGGAGCTAGTCGTGGTGGGAACATCACAAAATGATGAAAAGAGCAAAATGACCAGAGAGACAAAAACCGTAAGAGATATAGTTCCATGGAAACTGGACGAGCGCCATAAAGACAGCCTGCGCCAGTCCGGATTAAACAACAAACAGTCAGGTAATAACCTCTGCCAGCCAGACATTAGACATTTATGTAGGATAGACTGAAGAATTTTCTAAAACAAAGCTACACATCTTACAAAGGGTTTTTCAAAATCGGTTTGTATAGCAAGCTTAACAAAAGCAAGGTCAAAATTCGGTTTTTTGGCTGTAACTTTCGCAAAACTAAACCAAATTGATTACTTTGAGGACCCATGAATATAGGTCTTCGGCTAAAAACCACCCTGGCTTATTTTTACTGGGGGGGGGGGGGGGGGGGGCCGCCCCCCATTCGGCGACCTCCCCCCCAATCGAGGTTCCCCCATGAAACGCCCCCCATAACCCCCCCGTAACCCAAAAAATTGCCAATTTTTACCATATTTACCATAAATTTTCGAAAAATTTTCCGGCTTCGAATTTCCGGATTTTTGACGAAATTTTCACTATTTTAGCGTAAAAAACACCTAAAATTAGTCATTTTTTAGCTATTTTTGGCATTTTTGCCATTTTCGCATTTGGTAAAAAATAAGCCAGCCACCTCAGCTTCATTGCTCTACGACCTACCAGTAAGTTGCAGTAGACGAAAGTATGTGATTTTTGTTAAACGTTTAACAAAAAAATCAACCGTTAACAAAAAGTCAGTGGCGGATCGGAACCCAGAGAGCAGCTAGCATTTAGAATATTAGAACCCATACGCACGTATTTAGAACCCAAAACCGCAAACCTAGCGAACAACTAGGGCAACCACGCATGGGCAACGCCTACACCACGCCTACACCGGTGTAGGCTGGACCCACGCACCCACGCAAGGCAAAAAGAAGGACCCACGCAGAGGCAAGGCGCGCGGACGAAAGACTCACGCAGATAAAAGGAACACGGAGCGCGTCGTCGAAATACACACGCAAACGCAGGATGTGCGCCATCAAAATAAACCCCAGCCGCAGGACATGCGCTGTCAAAATACCCACGCAGACGCAGGATACGCGCTGTCAAAATACCCACGCAAAGGCAGAGCGCGCGCTGTCAAAATACCCACGCAAAGGCAGAGCGCGCGCTGTCAAAATACCCACGCACACGCAGAGCGCGCGCTGTCAAAATACCCACGCAAAGGCAGAGCGCGCGCTGTCAAAATACCCACGCAGACGCAGGATACACTCTGTCAAAATACCCACGCAGACGCAGAGCGCGCGCTGTCAAAATACCCACGCAGACGCAGGATATATACACTCTGTCAAAATACCCACGCAGACGCAGGATACACTCTGTCAAAATACCCACGCAGACGTGTCGACACGTGTCAAAACACCCACGCAGACGCAGACCCATTCAATCGTGCATGGGATGATTTTTCTGAAATTGTCAAGTCAGAGCTGAAGTCGCTTCCTCGGAAGTCACGAAAGCAGGTACGGTGGATCACCGATGCATCGGTTCAGCATGCGAAGCACTTGGCGACGGCTGAACCAAAAAGAAAACCCGCGCTAAGGAAAACACTGGATGCTAGTTTACATCAGGACTTAGAAGAGAAGTGGCAGGAAGCCGCAAACGAGCTAAACCGATGTGCAAATCTCATGATTATGGGAAATTGTTTGATATAGAGGAATCTCATTACTTTGCATAGCTCTGAAGCTGTTTGAAGCCGTCGTATTTAACAGATATCGAAAGAGGTGCAATGAACTGACTAGGGAAAATCAAGCGGGGTTCCGGCCTGGCAGGGGATGTGTGGATCAGATATTCGCCTTACGCCAGATTCTTCAGCGCAGGCACGAATTTAGGAAACCGACGGTAACGGCATGTATTGATTTCAAGGCTGCCTTCGACTCTATCGATCGATCAGCGCTTTCGGCACTTATGAGCTCGGAAGGCGTTTGTGACCTCGGAAGGCGTTCCGGTAAAGCTAATAAGACGCATTCAGATGCTTTATGCGGAAACCAATTGCCGAGTACGGACCGATAGCCAATTGTCTGATGCCTTTGCCATAAAAACCGGTGTCCGTCAAGGGTCTGTGCTATCTCCATCCCTGTTTAACTATGTGGTTGATTGGGTGATGTCGGCTGCTCTCATAGACACTGATGGAGTATTTGTTTCCGAAGAACACGCTCGGATCACAGATCTCGACTACGCGGATGATATTGTTATCCTGGCCGCGTCAGTTCCTCAAATTCAGGCGATGATATCACGTATAGCAACAACAGGAGCCACAGTTGGCTTGGTTATCAGTGCTGCAAAGACAAAAATAATGTCTTGCTGCTGCGCTGATCCCCAAGACGTCAACCTCTGCGGATCTCCATTGGAATTTGTCAATGAGTTTTGCTACCTTGGATCAACCATTTCGGCGTCTGGCGACTTGGGTTCTCAGATCAGAAACAGAATTGCCAAAGCGTCACGTTCATTCGCATTCTTTAATAAGTGCCTATGGTCGAAGCCATCTGTTAGCTTGGAAACGAAGCTTGCAGTCTACAACGCAGCGATTGTACCCACTCTGCTGTATGGGTGTGAGACATGGATTACCAAGCATGTGGATGCTGCTTCCCTAAGAACCTTTGAAAACACGTGCTTACATGCTACACCAGATTTTTGTCGTGCGTGGGTCCTTTAATGTTTGGTGGTGGGGGCTTCCAATGAAAATTTGCTTCGACCACGTTTTTATATGGTTACGCCCACGCACGCAGAATTTGTTATTTATATATTCACATTTCACTTACAGCGTCTGCTAGGCATAAGCAAGAGGAACCGAATCCGAACCTCCGTTATCCATCTGTAGACGAACTTGTCAGAGGACGCCGACTTCGATGGCTAGGTCACGTTCTACGGATGGGTCCCCTCCGCCTGGCAAAGCAGTGCCTTACATCTAAAGTCCCAGCCGGATGGAAACTGCCAAGAGGAAGAGCATTTGAGACATGGGCTCGCACTGTTGCCAGAGAGATGGAGCCGGCCTTCAGAGAAATACTATGGAAACGTTGGAAGAACAACCCTTTCCTCGAAATGCTACCTCATGCTGTATATCGCGACCGATGCCGTGAAAAAGTAGCCATAGCAACGGCCCCCCGCACTCGCGGGGACAGGTGAATATATAAATAACAAATTCTGCGTGCGTGGGCGTAACCATATAAAAACGTGGTCGAAGCAAATTTTCATTGGAAGCCCCCACCACCAAACATTAAAGGACCCACGCACGACAAAAATCTGGTGTAGGCTAATCCATTTGACCTTGCCCATGTATGAGGGCAACTGACCCCGCCGAAGTTTTAGTGGTCACTGATGGCCCCCGGCAGCGTCCAGTATGACGTCTGGTGGCTCTAAAATGCCGTTTTAAAGGCTAAAACATTGTTTTTTCGTGTTTGTGAATGATTATAAATTACATATTTCAAGGCATTTTAGCAGAGAAACTTAGGACTTCGTGTGTTGGTGGAATATGCCCCACGCCTACGGTCACGCGACCCCTGCCGGACCCTCCAGGTACCAACTGGACAGTCCGAAGCAGTGGCGGATCCAGGGGGGGGGGGGGGCCGGGGGCCCGGGGCCCCCCCTTTGCGATTTGGGCCCCCTCCTTTGACATTCCGGGCCCCACTCTAGAAAATTTTTTCAGCTGTTTATAATGCATATTTCGAGTGAAAATTAAGCATAATTTTAATAAATTTCACACATTTTTAAAAACTTTCGCCTGCGGCGCACTTATATATACTTCTGTGCTGCTTTATTGCGTATATACTTAGTTCTGTGACAGAACTTCTTCTGTCTCTTAAAGTGTCTTCTATTTTGTTTCCTTTCCTGTTTTGTAAGTATATATATAATTGTACTCAACGCCTTCAGTTTATTTTATGGCTATATACCGGCTTATATATATATATATGTATACATATACGTATATATATATACGGGCATTTACAAATTTTATTTTGCTTTCATAACCTATATATATATATATATATATATAAATGGGCAATGCAAGATTGATAATTGGCAGCTTCTGAAAGTGTTCTAGAATAAATCGTGGAAGTGAAAAATTCTGAAAAGCATCCAATTCCCGTTTTGGTTTTCCACTTATCGATTATACAACTCAATAACTCATCTCATCTTAACTAATCTTTTTAAACATTTGAATTGCTGAATTTTCCACGATTTCAAAAAATTCTTCAACTTCTGGGGGGCTCCGCCCCCCCCCCCGACCCCCCGTTTCGCACATTTTCTTTGTTGCCCTTGTAACTTGTCCTCTTTCTTGCCACCATTCCTTGTATACTTATACTATTTTACTGCAGGTTTTTCACTTCGTAAGTTACTATATATACATGTACATCTCCATTTTATTTATTTAATCTATTCAAAAGTTGGCATGACGGATTTTTTTCCAATTTCAAAAAATTCTTCAACTTCTGGGGGGGCTCTGCCCCCCAGACCCCCCGTGTGCTTCTTGTGTAAATTCTCCATGCTTTGTTTCATTCACGGGATATAGTTGTTTTCCAATTGGCAAGTGAACTAACCTTTCCATACACAATATTAATTTTCTTGTAAAAATATTTTGTTCTTGGAAAAAGCAAATTTTTACGCCCCCCCCCCCGGAAAAATTTGGTTAACCCCCCCAGAAAAATTTTTCAGCGCCCCCCCCCCTTTCAAAATCTTGGATCCGCCACTGGTCCGAAGCAGCAGCTGAAAACATGTTCTAGGAGGTTTTCTACTGCGCAGAATTCAATTCAAATCCTGCATTAGATTTTAGATAACTATAGCCTAATACTGACTTCTGGAATCACGTTTACCGTCGGACGGTTCTGGCCCGGCTGGTTACCAGGTGAGGTGACGCTGAGCTCGAATTTGGCTTTAGTTTTGCTCTAGCTGCTGCATAAGCATAGGTGTACCTGGGGGGGGGACCCCTCCCCCCAAATGGAAAAGTCCCGACCCCACCCTCGAAATTGTGGAGGCAGACACAGGAAAACTTTTTTCGGAAAAAGTCTGGACAAAATCTGGAAAAATTTTTTAACGCTAAAATTTTTCCAGACTTTTTCCAGGTTTTTTCTGTTGTTTGGAAAAAGTCTGGAAAATACCTGGAAAAATTTTTCCAGAGATTTTCCAGATATTTTCAAGGCATATTTTGGATCTGGAAAATGTCTGGAAAAAGTCTGGAAAATCGCTGGAAAAAGTCTGGAAACGTCATTTTCCAGATTTTTTCCAGACATTTTCCAGATTTTTCTAGAATTTTTCCAGACTTTTTCTGGGTTTTTTCCAGATATTTTCCAGACTTTTTCCAGGTTTTTTCCAGACATTTTCCAGACTTTTCCCAGCCATTGTCCAGACTTTCTAGCCATTTTCCAGGTTTTTCCAGACATTTTCCACACTTTTTCCAGCCATTTTCCAGACTTTCCAGCCATTTTCCAGGTTTTTTCCAGACATTTTCCACACTTTTTCCAGCCATTTTCCAGACTTTTTCCAGACATTTTCCAGACATTTTTCAGATATTTTACAAATCTAGATAATTTTTAAAAATATCTGAAAACACGTTTTTAGATGATATAATATCCAAGGTTACTCTAAGCATGTAGCTATGGGCATAGGTGTGGCTGGGCAAAAAATTGGGGGGGAGGGTTCCGACGGAGGGTGGACCCCCTAAATTTTCGATTTTTTGCCATTTTTGGACAAAAATTGGGGGGGGTACCAAAAATCTGAAAATCTGGGGGAGGGGGGTGCGAAAATTTGTCATTTTGGTGGGTCATATATATAGGCTTTAAATTTAGCAAAAAAATCACTCGGCGGGAAAAATCCCAAATTTCAAAATGAAATTTTTTTCGAACCATTAGCAGCAAAGGAAAAATTCATGCATTTCTTAGCTCAATGGAGCCTCCTGATCAATTTGGTATAGATATTATATACCTAGGTCCATAGGCATGGGCGTAGATAAGGGGGGGGGCGCCCGGGCGGGCGCCCCCCCGAAGCACCTTTGCCCCCCTGAAAATTTTGCCGGTGGAAAAAATTTTTAAGCTCGCGCACAGCGCGAGCTTAACATATTACGCCAGTTTTTGCTGAAACAGTAGTCTGAAATAGATATATATAGGTTTCAACCCTTTAATTTTTCAAAAAAATTCGCTCGCTCTGAGCCAAATACAGATGACGTAGAGTAGGTGACAAATGTAGATGACGATTTTGTGCGAAAGTTACCGGAAAAATAGGTTTAAAACGTAATATTTCTAAAAATTTTCTACTGGGGGCAGCGCTCCCATACTCCTGATTGTGCGTTCTTACTCATATTGCTAACTACTATGACAACTTGATATTGATTATTTCATTTTCCTAAAATAAATGTTTCTGTCTTTAGTCTTGCAGATGTGGCACTTAATAAAGAAAGTGCTCAAAATTATTCCTCAGGGAGTGTAAATATGAAAAATTCTGCAACTTTTACCCCCAGACCCCCGCGGCTCCTATTTCTTCGCGACATTTGGTTTCTCCACAGCGCTTCCACGCGTACAATGCTAGCTCTCAGATTATTTGCTGATGTAAAATGAAAAGGGCTTTGAAAAACTGCTTTCATGTCTGAAATATCAAAAATTCTCAACTTCTGGGGATTCAAAAGCAATTCCTTTCAAAAAATTTAGAAAGTTAAAAATTTTCAACTGGTATTAAAGAATTATATATATAAAGTTTCTCTAGCAGTTTTTGGTGAAAATCAGAAAAATGTCAGCTTTAATAATTAAGCCGTTTTTGGTGGAAATCTGAGAAAATTTCTCAAGCTTATATACTAATTAAGAATTAAAGCTGCTGTATATATATACCCGTTTTTGGTGAAAATCTGAAAAACTCAATTTTACTTATAGAAATAGTGAAAGCTGATTGTGGGTCGAGGTAAAAAATTGCTCAATATCGGGGGGGGGGTGGGGCCCCGGACCCCCCCCCCCCCCGACTTGCCGAAAATCCGCCCCCCCCCCCCCGAAGCAATGACCTATCTACGCCACTGTCCATAGGTGTACCTGGAGGGGTGGGGGGGACCCCTCCCCCCAAATGGAAAAGTGCCGACCCCACAATCGAAATTTTGGAGGCAGACCCCACCCCCCAAATGGCCAAATCCCAGACCCCACCCACCCAAATTTTCCAGACCCCACCCTCAAAATTTTGAAAACTTTGACTGAAAATTAGTAAAAATTCGAAATTTTTTGCAAAGTTTTTCGACTAAATGAGCAAAAATGAAGAAATATTGTTAATTTTTAGTTGGAAATAACGTTTTTTCAGCGAATTCGCAAATTTTTTCTAAATTTTTGACCGAAAAAATTTTTTTACCCCCCCCCCAAATTCGATTTTTCCGGACCACACCCACCCTAATTTCGGCTACCCCCTCCCCCAACGATTTCTCAAGGTACACCTATGCCTAGGTTCAACCTTCTATGTGTGGTCCAGGTGGCCAAAACCTGACATGGTGCCATTTCAAGCCAAATTTTTCAATTTCGTCAAAAATCGCCAATTTTTCGCTAAAATAGGTCGGGTTTGGCTTTAAATGCAATACAAACACGTTTTCTAACTGATAGGATACTTCAACTGCAGAAATTAAGCAAATTTCAAAAATTTCAAAAATTTCAAAAATTTGCCTATGTTCAACGTGCGTGTTCAACGTACGAAATTTTCAAAAGTCATTTTGACATGAATTTTTGCAATAATAATATATATATATATGTTTTTGATGCAGATGTATTTGTATATATATATATATATATATATATATATATATATACTAAAAATGACGCCGCTCTTTCGAATAGTATAGTCAAAACTGTTCTGGCATGCTTCCAGCAAAACAGTTCGGCTGAGTTTTTCACCGCATTGGGTTTTGCCCATCGGTTTGGTCGAAAATTTCTCACCAACCGTATATAAGTGCTAGAGAGGTGTGTTATGGCTCATTTTGAAGCTCTCCGCAACGCCTCATGGTAGTTATCGTTAGATTTTCGATTTGTCGCTTAAAAAAGTTTCAGCCAAAAATTGAAGATTTGGGTTTATTTTCCCTCCGCTCTATACCTCCGAATTACCCCAGGCGACTTTTTTGACATTTTGGAAAAATTTTTTGATAGATCGGATCGATCTCTCGATTTGATTTTTGAATTCAGCGACCTCGACTTACCGTAGGGGCAACTTCTCAGCCAAATCGGAGTCAAAATTTTTGGGTCTTTACCATTATCCCCCCCACAGCTGAAATGAAAATCCGGAAAAGCACAATTTGAGGGATTTAGTTGAAATTTGGTAGGGGTAGGTTTTCGGTCCTGCTGATTTTTAAAAAGGCAAAAATTTTAAAATTTAAAAATTTTTAAAATTTTAGTTGGTAGGGTGGACCAAGGGGATCAAAAAGATTTTTTCTTCGTTGTTGCTCAAAAGTTGTACGTGTATATATATCTAGAGGTTTTCTTGGTCGTTGAACACGAATCTGAAGTCCGTTTTTGGATTCAGCTTTTCGTTAGCTCAGGATAAGCTTCATCTTAAGCTTACATGTTTAGCTTATATTAAGCTAACGAAAAGCTGAATCCAAAAACGGACTTCAGATTCGTGTTCAGCGACCCCGAAAACCCAAATATACGACTTTTGAGCAAAATCGAAGACAAAAAATATTTTGATCCCCTTGTTCGGCCCCCCTTACCAACTAAAATTTTAAGTTTTAAAATTCTTTTTAAATTTTATGCATTTTTGAAATCAGCAGGTCCGGAAACCTGTACCTAACTGGCTTTTTCCTACTGGGGGGGTGGGGGGCGCCCCCCCAGAATTTCGTTCCCCCCCAGACCTGGGTCGCGCCCCCAGAATCGCCCCCCCAGGATTCGGGCCTCCCCCCAGAACTTTAAAGTGCCCGGAAAAATAGGGTTTTGAGGGTAAATTTTGAAAAATAGTTCATATTTTAGCTCAGCAGCAAAAAATACGTAGCTATTTTTTAAGCATTTTTGAAAAAGTTTTCTCCCTCCCAGACCTGGGGGGGACCTCCCCCAGACTTCCCCCCCCCAGACCTGGGGGGGGGGGGACCTCCCCCCAGACTTCCCCCCCAGAAATTTTTGCCTAGGCAAAAGCCAGAGAATTTCAACTCAATCCGCCAAATTGTGCATGTTCGGATTTTCAATTGAGCTGTTGGGGGGAGGGGATAATGGGAAAGACCCAAATTTGGAAAATTTGGAAAATCACTGGAAAGTGATGCAGAGTGATGCGAAAAAGTGGTGAAAATAACTGGAAAATGTCTGGAAAGTGAACCGGAGTGATTCAGAAAAAGTCTGGGAAAAGTCTAGAAAATGCCTGGAAAGTGTCCGAAAAAACACTGAAAAATGTCTGGAAAGTAAAGCTGAGTGATCAGAAAAGATCTAGAAAATGTCTAGAAAATGTCTGGAAAATACCCTAAAACAGTCCTGAGTGATGCGGAAAATACCTGGAAAAAGTCTGGAAAATTTGAAAATGTGGACAAAAGTCTGGAAAATCTCTAGAAAACCTCTGGAAAATGTCTGGAAAAAACTTTGAAAAAGTCTGGAAAGTGTCTCAAAATTCTCTGGAAAAAGTCTGGAAAATTCCTGGAAAAACGTTTTTCAGATTTTTTCCAGACTTTTTCGGAAAAAAGTTTTCCTGTGGGGATACACAACATACGTATAGCCAGACACATTGAAATATGATTTCATCCGTGGAATTAAGGAGGGCCGGCCTTAAAGCATTGTGGGTACCCTGCTACGGGGATTCGAGCCTCGGACTGGTGGATCCTGAGCCGAACAAATCAATAACTTGACCGTCACGACTCACGGCACGATTAAAGTTTTAAGAAATAAGTAATCAACTGTTCGTAGATTTCAGGCTTATTTTCATCAGTTTTGGTACGCTATGTCGTCTGGTGTCGATACTCCTTTGGAGAAGATTCTTAAAGACTTATCGAAGTCTGGTCAGTTAACTTTCTAACGTAACTTACATAGGTATGTTATGTATCTATACTTAAAGTTTGATCATTATGTATGCATATAATATACCAGGCATAAGAAGGCCAGATTATTGTTTTGTTTTTTTTGATTAGGTACTTTATTACCCTACAGTTATGTTTGGATTTTTTAAATTTTTATTTAAACTGTTATAGCATCGTTGATCCAACAACCATGAAGGTCTTTAAACTTAAGGAGCATCACCTTTTTTGTTTGTATTGTATATGTATTGCTGCTTTTCCTTCTGATATTTCAGGAGGAACCCTCTACTCATACCAGATAGACGGAGTGGAGTTTCTGAAAAACTGCTACACTACGAGCCATGGTTGCATTCTGGCGGATGAAATGGGACTTGGTAAAACTTTACAAGTACGTATGTTTATAATGTTAGCTAGTGATAATAGTAAGATTAGTCTTTAACGAACGTATATAAGGTTTGCTTGCTTTCTTGTTCGTTTTTGTGCTTTTGTGGTTTCTGAATTTTTACTGATTCTTTGATTATTCAGTTATAGTGAATACAGAATGTATGAATAGGATTGAACGGAAACTAAAATACGTCCATAGCTGTTCCTGTCTAGGCTAATTTTGCATCTGAGTCTCGCTGCAATTTTACTAGTGTCGTCAGCCAATTTTCCGAATATCAAAGTTATGTTTAAATAATGATGTATATATAATCTTGTGACGTTTACTTGTCGTATGCATTTTGGCCTTATTTCTAGTCCATCGTTGCATTGCTGTATCTGCGTCAGATTCATTCCACAGGACTGAGCTTAGTCGTTTGTCCGCTCTCTGTCCTGAACACCTGGGCAAATGAGCTGGAAAGGTGAGCTTCTATGTACGTATGTTTTATTTTTTAAAACTGGAGTTGCATCAGCATCAGACATCAGCATCATGATCTACATCAAAACATACATTTTTGATGCGCACAAAATGTGGGTTTGCATTATCTCTACTAGGTTCGGCTGCGGTATGAAGTATATCACTTACTACGGCTCATCTTCCGAGCGTGACTGTCTGCTGGATACTTTCAGTAGTGATAACGAATTCTGTGTTGTCATTACAACATATGAGGTAAATTGAACTTGTACTATATGATCTTACTTCGAAGCTTGCTGCTTAGGCTTTAGTTAGTAGACTTTAGCTTAGTACTCCGAAGGTGGCATCGGGAGTCGGAGTACGTACATGGTGTATATACCGGCGTGAGCCGAGAACACCCAGTGGACTGCTGTACCGGGCCGGGGCCTGTAGTGAGTGCCAGGTAGAGTGCTGTGCCGGGGTGCGGCACCGGGTCTTAGTTTGTGGTTGCTGGTGGGGTGCACTGCTACTTGGAATCGGTTGAATCCTTCCGGGGTGATTTTGTGAGCGGGCCCTCGACATGTGCCTGGCTCAGCTAGTCAGCTGACTGCCTAGAGTGCTCTCTCTTCACCTCGACTGTTGGAATACCTGTGCGAAATGCTCGTAATTGGGAGTAATTTATATTTTCTTGTTGTTTTGTTTGTTTTTTGTCTCGGGAGCTAAGCACCAGACTGGGGCATCTAAGGTTCTTCCATCCAGCGCAGGCTGGCCCGGGTTACAGTAATGCAGTAATACAGTAGTAGGCTTTAGTTCTTTTTATAGGTTTGTATATGTATGTGTATGAACGTATTTTTATGGTTTTTTAGAGATGGGCTGTCCCTGAGGATGTGGGCGAATTTTTTGAGTGCACACTTTTCTGCGCAAGGTGCACACGATTTGAGTTTTTTAGCATATTTGGCAGGACGTGAAAAATCTTATATGTAACAAGCAGAGCTGTATTCAAATGGTTTTTGTTATAGATCTGCTTAAATGATATTGAGCTGTTGTCGAAACATCGTTTTGTTTGCACAGTTGTTGATGAAGCACATCGTCTTAAAAACAGTTCCTCACAATTGGTCTCCGCTCTGAGGCAGGTATGGAGTATCGCGTACTGTCTGTTTTCTATGTTACAGCTTGTTTTTTATTGAAATAATGTATATGTACTTTATATAACCTGTAGTGTAAATTGTAGTGACAATTGTAGTGCTTGACAAATTTTGACAATGACTTTACATCATACCAAGCTGCTGTACATATGTAGAAAAATTGAAGTAAAATAATGAAGGAAACACAACAGTATAAACATATGCTATCGTCAAGCACTGTTTTCTTGGGGTTCTAATTTTTGACATTACTGTTTAGTTGACGCATTTTTAGTTGAAGAAAACATGGTTTCTGTTGTTGACTGGAACTCCTATTCAGAACACACTCTCTGAGCTGTATTCATTACTGAGCTTTTGTGATAAATACACCTTTCCCTTTGATGACGTGGACACATTTTTGGATAATTACAAGAACGAGCATAGTAAGTCAGCCTTAACATGTGTAGCTGTCTTTTGAGTTTAAGCATAGAGTGTACCGTTATTACAGCATAATGCATGTTTCATAAAGAAATAATGAAAAACGCCACTGCAGTCCTCTTTCTGTGATAGCACAGTCAGAGAGGTTTTGATAAAACCTTCTCTGGCTATGTTGCAGCACAGATCAGAGTTGGAAGGTGGACGCGGGTACTGTGGGTACCCGCGGGTACCCGCGGGTCCAGTGGACATGGACAGATGGTTTGTCCACGTGGACAAACGTGGACAAATGTGGACAAAATTTTCGTCACCCGTTTTTTATAAAAAGCGTTAAAGTTCAACCTAGCTTTATATAATCGTTTTTATACTGGCTATTTTTAGTTTTCCATTGTTATGTTTTATTGTGCTGGCATCGTGACTTTTTAGCTTTGCTGACCCCATTTCTTTTTAAATCGCTTTAATACTATACACCTGCAGACGTTGGTGTTATACTATAACTTGATGTTTGCTGGGAAAAGGAACCATAATGAACATATTTCTTTCACAAAATTACAATGCTTAAGATGCTGGTTCGGGCCCGCGTGGGCGTTTTTGGGCTTTAAAAGCGCAATTGTCATTGAAATTTATTCAGATTTGCTACAATTACAATTACAATTACGTTTAGCCTGTAAAACAATTTAGAAAAGTCGCGGTGGAACATTTCCGTTTTAGGGAAATTATGTAGATTAAGATCAATTTAAGAGATAACAGTGAAAATTAAATTTCGAGTTCCAAAACTGGCCATTTTTCAAAAAATTAAATAGAAATATTGCAAGATTTCGACAGCTTAAACAGCACTGGTCCGTCGATCAAGTGTTGTCTATACATATTTGCAGTCCTAAAGAGATAACTTATGTCCAAATGGAGAGCTCTCTGCGGCATCTCTCTCTACCGCACAGCAACGAAAATGTGAAATTTTGAAAATCGCAACCAGATTGCGTTGAACACAGATTCCTCTCAACTCATACAATCAATTGCAAAACGGCTTTGCACAGACATTTTTGAGACAATTACAGGGGACCATTTTTCATGGTTTCGCGTTTTTCCTTCTGTTCAAGAGAAATAAGCGTCCAAACTTGAAAGTTTTGTTAAAAAGCAGACAAAAATTTACATTTCTCTCAAAAGCTTTACTCAGTTTAAAAACAAACTCAAACAAAAAGTTTACTTAATCATTAAACGATTTCAGAAGAAAAGGCCTCGGGAAGACGTTTCTTTTGTAGTCTGAACTGGTCGCTTTTCTTAAGCTTTGCCACTTCGAGAAATCCATGACCAAAACTTGTTTTCTTGTTATCGTTGTTGTTTAGGAACAAAAGTTTTTTAATTTTTATTGATATTTAAATAACAAAAATTAAAAGTTTGAAAGCCAATTTATTACAGGGATTTTTCTTTTATTATTGCAGGGGAGGAATGGGGGAAATTCCAATTCGAAATTCCGGACACCTGCCACTCATCTCAAAGAACCTCTCATCAAGTTTTATTGAAAATCTAACTTTTGTGTTTTTATTGTTATTCGCACTTTTTAAAACTACAAAAAACTTAAAAACAATAAATTTTTAGCTGAAGAAGCAAATTCTTATTCATTTTAGTGAAGTTTAAGTTTAAGCCCAGGCGCAATTACTTCATACAAGTGTGTTTCTGCTTGATTTCGACTCAGCGTTGCCAATACCAGCCTTTCTTAGAGAAATCATTAAGCATTACATTTTTAAATTCCATTACCTATATATACTCGGAAATTTAGACAATATGTGTTTTGGCTTAATGTACATTTTTATCTCTACCAATTATACGTGTATAGTGTATCTTCTTACTTTGAAAAGTAAAGGTTTTCTGACCTGATTTTTCGGAATTTTTGAAAATTCTCAAAGCCTGTCCCACTCCCCAGATCATTTAAATATTGAATGTTTTTTCGTTTTTTCCCACTGAACATTTTCGGAAGACTTTAATTTAAGTAATTTGAATGAAATATCTTTGTGTACGAAGAGAAAAGCAATACATGTTGTTTCTTTCTTCGGAACAGACGAAACCAATGTACTACATATGGTATTATATGCCACAAAAACCCATTAAAACGTGTTACTGCAAAAAGTAAATTTCCAGAGAAAACACCAGCTTAAAAGCACACAAAAAAGCAAAGTGTAATTCTAAAAAAAATCCTGGTTCTAATATAGAATTAAAGGATAGATTACTAACGACCGGATTGCACCAAATCGGACTAGCTATTCTGAGAATAAAGTTATTCCGGAATAGCTATTCC